>CM056049.1:617842594-618141670 GCA_029574335.1 Rana kukunoris | reverse complement strand
GGAGCGACACTTTGTCGCCCTGACAAGTTAGGAAGTTAGTCCTCTAAATGGACTACTCTAATAAATTCTGTTTGATTGAAGGAAGGAGCAAACTTCCCTTCCTTCAATCTGGGTCATGGTTTGACCTTTTGCAATACTACATCTTGCTTTGTTGTTACCATTTTTGCCTTTATTTCCATGTATCTATTCTCCCTTCTTTCCCCCTTTACCTTCCCACCCTCCCTCCCGGCCTACCTGCCATCACAGGTGTCTTCTGAGCTATGGACTCAGTCTTCAAGACACGATCTGTCCATAACACTCTTTACGACCCATGGCTGGCTCAAATAACACTACTAAACCCCTGCGTGTTGTGACACACAACACCCAGGGGTTGAACTCTCCTATTAAAAGACGAAAAGCCCTCCAGGCATACAAGGCGCTTCATGTAGATATAGTGCTCCTGCAGGAGACACACTTCCCAAGGCGGTACTCCCCCTCATTCCTACACTCCCACTTCCCAGTATTCTACTTATCCAACGCGGAAAACAAGACGAAAGGAGTGGCTATCTTGTTATCCAAATTTTGTAATTTTAATTTACTAAAGGAATATGGAGACCCGGAAGGCAGATTTATTTTGGTAAAAGGAACTCTATCTAGACGAGAAGCTATACACGTTTGTCTCCTATTACGCCCCCAATAGGGGACAGAAGAAGTTTTTCTCTCAGATGCTTGAAGTCCTCCATCCTCTTATGGAGGGCATCATTATTATGGGAGGAGACTCCAACCTGGCTTTCGATTCGGGTTTAGATAAATCCAAACCAAATAATAATAAACTCATAAGGCCAACCAAAATTAGCACACAAGTAGCTCGCATGCTTCATCAATCCCGATTGACCGATATTTGAAGAGAATTAAATCCGAAAACTAAAGATTACACCCACTATTCTAATCCTCACAAATCGTACTCCCGCATAGACCATATATTAATATCCAACCATCATGTCCCTGCAGCCTCTAAATCCACTATAAAGGATGTCCCTTGGTCAGACCACTCCATGGTTCTATTAACCTTGAGAAAAGAGGACACAACTCATAAAATGTCTCACTGGACACTTAACCAGTCGATCTTAAAAGATCCCACTCTCATGGCAGAAATTGAACAATCCATAAAGGAATATTTTGAAATTAACGATACTAAAGATATATCCCCCGAAACCTTATGGGCTGCCCATAAAGCTACAGTTAGGGGAAAATAATACAAATTGCAGCCAAACTTAGAAGACAAAAGAAATTGACCATAGAGAAATTGGAAGAGACCTATTTAGAGTTACGTAGAAAACATAAATTAGACCCTCTCAGTGTTCCCACCCACGATCTTGACGCTGCTAGATCGGCCTTAAACCTAGCTCTGACAGCAAAATCAGAAAATGATCTAAAATGGACAGGTGCCAGGTTCTACCATTTAAAGGATAAAATAGGTCCAATGCTAGCACGCAAACTATCTCCCAGATTTAAATCGAGAACCATCCCTAAGATAAAAAATGGCAGATGGTACCCTTACCCTAAATCCTCGGCGGGCGATGGGGGCCTTCCACGACTTCTATTCCAAGCTCTACGCTAAGGATAGTAACTTTTCTTCGGACAAAATAGGTGAATATTTGAACAGCCTGAATCTTCCCAGGTTGACAAAGGTTCACACGGAGTTGATGGAGGCACCCATTTCAGCTGAGGAAGTTATGTCAGTGATCAAAAACTTAAAATTAAACACAGCTCCTGGCCCTGATGGATTCTCAGGGTCTTATTACAAAACATTTCCTATCATTCTATCACCCTACCTAGCACGATTTTACAATCATTTGACTGAGGGCTCCCCTATAGATAAACAACTTAATTTGGCCTATATTTCATTGATACAGAAACCCGATAAAGATCATAGCCTAGTGGAGAACTATAGACCGATATCCCTCATTAATAACGACCTAAAAATACTTACTAAAATAATAGCTAATAGGATGTATGCCTTCTTAGGTCAATACATATCCAAAGATCAAGTAGGTTTTATCACAGGGAGACAAGGCCCAGCGGACCGATCAGGAGAGCTATTGATCTTATCTCTTTAATGTACTCGGGGTGGTCTGGAAGCACTGGACAAAGAGGTATGCTTCTCTCACTTGATCTCCAGAAAGCCTTTGATTCAGTATCTTGGCCATTTTTGTTTTCTGTTTTGAATCGTTGGGGGTTTGGTTCTAAATTTTTAGGAATCATCTCCGCTCTCTATTCCTCCCCTGAAGCTAAAATCCAGTTACAAGGCATATTCTCGGAATCTATAAATATCCAAAGAGGCACAAGACAGGGCTGCCCTTTATCTCCTCTGATATTCGCTATTGTTATTGAATCTCTGGCCATAGCCATCCGAGATAACTCGAATATCAGGGGAGTTCATTGTAATAAAAAAGAACACAAATGCGCATTATTCGCAGATGATTTGCTACTCTTCGTGACCTCTCCTATCTCCTCCCTTCCGGAAATTTTCTCCCTGCTAGACGAGTTCTCTAAAGTCTCGGGTCTCACGGTAAACATGCCTAAATCTAGGGCCCTTAATATTTCTCTTTCAGAACCCACAGTGTCCCTCTTGAGAAACAAATATACTTTCAAATGGGACTCTACATCTACTAACTATTTAGGTATCAACCTGACCCCAAATTTCCAGAATTTATACTTAGCCAATTACCCTCCTATGTATAGGAATCTCGAGAAGGAAAATAGGCTGGATCGGCAGAATTAATTCTACCAAGATGACTCTCCTCCCGAAACTCCTATATCTTTTTCGATCCCTTCCGATCCCGATAATAAAAAGCCATCTAAAATCCTTTCAAGGTAAAATCACCAAGTTTATCTGGAACAAAAATGGACCCCGTCTTCCCTCTCGTAGTCTGTTTAACTTACCTGAACAGGGAGGTCTAGGAGTGCCAAACTTGTTATGGTATTATCAATCCGCGAGGTTAGCGCAATTATCGGAGGTTTACCTTAAAAATGATCGCCCAGATTGGATAGAAATAGAAGAACAGGCTTCCCCATTGTCCACAATTGAAGAACTCATGTGGCGCATTTCAAAAAGTAGACCCCCTATACTATCCCCCACCCTATCACAAGCATTGGTATTATGGGATTCACTTAAAAGCAATCCACTCTTAATTTCTAGAGGCAAACCTTTGTCAAGTATCTTTCTCGACCCATCTTTCTGCCCCAAAACGGAAGTGGACTCCTTCAAATGGTGGCTTGATAGGGGGGTGTACAGCATTGGACGTTTCTTTCAACATACAGGTCCTCTTCCTGAGCAATTCCTTATAGACAACCTTTGCCCCCCCCCCCTCTGAAAGATCCAGACTACACCAAATACATACCTTTGCTCAGAAACTTTGGAACGATAAAACAATTTTGGGCCTTTTGACCCCATATGAACACAAATGCGAACAAGCTCAGAATAGGAAAGGTAATATCTCTATCATCTACAAATCTCTTGCATCAAATAACATAAAATTACCTCATATGCTAGCTTGGGAAAGAGAGCTTCAAGAGGACTGGGACTTGGTGGACTGGCTAAAAAACTACTCTAGATCTCTTAAGGGTTTTAAGAGTCCATCCCTCATTGAAGCTAATATAAAAATTTTCACTAGATGGTACTTGGTCCCATTTAAAATGGCCACCATGTATCCGTCATCCTCACCACTATGCTTTAGAGGTTGTCAAGGAAGAGGCACCATGATCCATACTTGGTGGGAGTGCCCTAGGATACGGGGATTCTGGAACAGGGTATTCCAGATTATCAGGAGAGTTACCGGTTGTAACCTCCATCAATCTCCTGCAATAGCCTTATTGAATGGACTAATACCACAGAGCTCCAAGGCCATTAGACAGCTGATTCTATTTATACTGACTGGCGCCAGAATCACTTTAGTGGCTGCATGGAAGAAACCGTTGGTTTCCATTTTACACATGAAGAGAAAGGTTACATGGATTATGGAACAAGAAAAAAGAATTAACTCTATGTTAGATACCTCTACCCAGTTCACTGAAATTTGGGAACCTTGGTTGATTTACATGGGAATCTCCCACAACATGTAAGTTTAGTTTTGGCTCTGGACTCAGACTGATGTAATCCTATGGCAGGTAGGCCCACCCTCCCTTTCCCTTTCCTCTCCTTCCTCTTTCCTCCTTCTCCCCCTCTCTTTTCTTTATTTTTATTCTTTCTCTTGAACAGGAGATATTCATTACATATCATATTCTCCACTGGTCTCAGGTAGTGCTGATTTAGTTTAACTGGATGTATGTATTAAATTCCTTGTCTCCTTCTAGGTTCATAAGTTAAGAGTTGATTGAGAGATGTTTCTCTGGACAACATTTGGATCTATTTTTCTTTATCAGGGGGGGCTGCCCCCCCTCCTCGACACAGATTGCTCCCGGTGGGGGTGTCGGGGGGGAGGGGATGCCCCCGGAAACCTATCCTCTCCATGGTTCGGTATGATTTATTCCTTACATATATTTTAGTTTTATGATCTCAGCTTATAATAAAAGTTTTATAGATTGCTTAGTAAACAGGGAATTTTAGCCCTAAAATGTTGTCACTACCTCTACCGATTCCCATCTCTCCTGATTATACACGTTTACACTCCCATGTTAGACTTACCAGGTATATAGTTGGGACATTGGGGGGGGGGAGGGAGGAGAAGGGTAAATCTAGTTAAGAAATGTAATCTATTGTTTACTACTATAATTGTCAACACAATGTTTCCTGATGCATTTATTGTATTACGTTTATTACTCTGTATGCTCTTTATTTTATTATAATAAACTTAAATTTAAATGAAAAAAAAAAAAAAAAAAGAATATAGACACAACAAAACAGCTTTTTAAATAATTACCCCTCAGTGTTTAATTATGTTTTTTGCAGTTTATTTTTCTTTCCTTGCTTTTCAATCGAAACTGATGCCACTTTTTCTGTTGTCTTCCACATCCATACTGTATGATACCCCCACACTTTCTGTGAGTAATGAACAAAATCTTGCGAGAGCACATGACCATTCTCAATTGCACATTGAGTATTTCAGGAACTTGAGAATGGGGATGTACTCTTGCGGGATTGCAATGCAGCATCTGTGGGAAAGGACTGATGGCATACAGAGCATGCCATAAATCGTGGCAAATATGCACATGTGTCAGTGACGTCCTTAAAGTGAAGATTACTAGAATGCTACAGAATAGGAAAGGTCAGGCAAGTTGGAAAAAAAAGTTTTTATTATTTATTTTAATGAAGTAAAGTCAAACTATAGAGCTTACAACCATTTAATTATTATGTAAAGTCATAGTAGGTCTGCATACCTGGAATTCAGCTTTAAATAGAACTTTAATCACAGGTCTGTAGACTTCCATTTACTTTATTAAAATAGTGTGGATCAACATTCTTAATCTGCATTTAACCTGTTTTTTATTTATTTTTTATTTGGAAGCAGCAGATCTTGAGCCTTTTATATTGTAGGTAAAAAAAAATGTAAATGTAATGTAGTTACATATTAAACAAAATATAAATAATGCAGACTGACAAAATAGTGGATTAGTATTCTGAGACAACAAGGTTATGCTGCAAGCACATGTGCTGAAAAGGAACTTGCTGATGAAGAAATGCAAATATGAAGAAAATAGATTCTCTTATCAACCTGTTATTGCTCATTTAGGGCTCATTTACTGTATACTTGCTACAACTTTAACACACATAAAGTGCCCACTGCTTCAGTATGCGTTTTTATTTGGTTTTGATGCTTTGGTGATGTTTCAATAATGCTTCAATGAAGTTTCAATTATACTTTTTTGAAGCTTTAATGAGGCTTGGCAAATGCCCTGTGTGTGAATGCATGTGATGATTTTTTATTTGTTTTAAAGAGGTCCAGTAGAACCCCAGCTCAGTTCAGTAGTACCCCCATGCAGCATATCCCTAGATCATTAGTACCCCTGTTCAGCAGATTCCCAGCTCATTGGTACTCTCAATCAGCAGATCTGCAGCTTATTAATTCTCTTGTTTAGCAGATCCCCTGCTCAGTAATACCCCCAGCTCTGCTGATGCCCCACTCAGTAGTGACCTCCAGCTCTTCTAATCCCTCGCTCAGTATTAATATCCAGCTCTGCTGATCCCTCACTCAGTAGTAACCCCAATCTCTGCTGATCCTCTGGATTGCTAATCCTCCTCTCCCTCTGGCCCCCCTCATATCCTGCACTTTTTCTTCCACACTTCTGCATTATGTGTGACCTTGCTAGTTTTTCCTGCTCCGGTCCCCCAGCTCTGCTAATCCTCTGCCTCTCAGTCTTCTCTCTCCGGTCCCCACTCACCTTTCACTATAGTGCTTCCATGTTACACACCACATGTGCCATCTGCTAGTTGCTCTGCTCCAGGCTGAACCCTGCACACCAGATGTAGAATATATATAATATATACACATACATACATAAACAGGAAGTGACTGCAGATGATGTATCTCTGGATTGCTAGCAGCAAAATACCCTTAAAGACTAAGTTCACTTAAAAAATGTAAATAAATGCATATACTGTCTTTTTAAACCAAAGAAATGTGCATTTAATAATGTGTTTCACTGAAGCCTGCAAAGTATTGCATACATGGTCAGTGGATCACAAAAAAATGATTGTGTCAGAACGCGGTGACGTAAAACACAACGACGTGCAGAAAAAAATGAAGTTCAATGCTTCCAAGCATGCGTCAACTTGATTCTAAACATGTGTGGATTTTCAACCGATGGTCGTGCCTACAAATGTGTACAGTAAATTAGTACTAATAGAATTAAATGAGTATAAACGGTCAAACCATAAAGTCACTGAGTGAACTAATTGAAATGAATGTAACGGCACTGGTTACAGAAAAATAAAGTGGTTCAGATGAGAACATCTATCACCTATTAACAATCGTTGAATTGATCATCAACCTGGTTCCAGTAACATCCTGTCTTGTACAGCTTTAAAGTCCAAGGATTTGGTCGATACAAGCCTGATTGACTCACTGCCACTGGCATGTGTGTTCATTCTGTCCGGTAGGAGTATGCATCTATATTCTTTTGGTGGAGGATACACTATCATTCCCGGTGTCCCAATGGCCAACCACATCTGATCCTATTATTCCAAGATTCATCTTGAAGTGGATTTCAGCTTTACACATTTGTGGACATTCATTTCAATTAATTCACTCAGTGACTTTATGGTTTCACCGTTTATACTAATTTAATTTTATAAGCATTAATTTACTGTACACGTTATAATTTTTATGGATACTGTATATTATTACTATCCTAATTTTTTATGCACTGTACAGGCATACCCTACTTTTAGGTACACAATGGAGTTTATGTACTAAAGCTGGAAAGTGCAAAATCAGGCTCACTTCTGCATAGAAACCAATGAGCTTCTAACCCCAGCTTGTTCAATTAAGCTTTGGCAATAAAACCTGGAAGATCATTGGCTTCTATGCAGAAGTGAGCCTAATTTTGCACTTCCTAGCTTTAGTATATAAACCCCATTGTGTACTTAAAAGCCTGTATACTATATAATATACTAATATGTATTTTTGAAGGTTTTTAGTGCTACACTTTGTTTTCACATATATTTCTTTGACTTTAAGTGTTAGCAGCTTTACACATTTTGGATTAGTTTAGCACAGTAATTTCCCCAATCTTCACATAGAATATATAATGGTTGATTCACTTTTGATATAGAAGGTTATAGACAAAAGAAGAAAATATTATGTAACATATTTGAATCCTCAGTTAGTGTAAGGGTGCAGGAGATGAATTTTAAGATTCTTTCACAGTGGTACCATACCCCGGCGGTTCTAAATAGATGTTATTCAGAGATATCAGACAGATGTTGGCGGTGCGGGAGAAAAGGAGGGACGTTAATACACATCTTCTGGAAGTGTCCTAGAATACAGAATTTTTGGAAGGTGTGGAAAACAGTGCAAAAATTTAGTATGGGGGAGTTACCGGGGGAATGGACATTCTACCTGCTACAGGAATCAGATATTAAGGTTAGACGGTACAGGAAGTTGGTAATTTGTCATCTCTTTAATGTAGCAAGATCCTGTTTTCCAAGAAATGTGGAAACAGACCCAGCCCCCTTCAGAATGTGGCTTAAATGAGTAGAAGATCTGAATAGGATGGAGGATTTGGTCTGGACCTCTCGACAAAAACGGGGGGTTTACCTGGAGATGTGGGCAGAATGGAATCATTTCAAATACTCTTAGGCCGCGTACACACGATCAAATCTGTCTGCTGGAAACGGTCTGCTAGACCGTCCCAGCAGACAGATTCGATTGTGTGTATGGGCGAGCCGACGGATTTGGCCACCTGATAGATTTCAAAGCATGCTTTGAAATCTATCGGGTGGGAACCCGTCCGCCCGACATGTCTGCTGGTTAGTACACTTACCAGCAGACATGTTGTCTCGCACCGGCGCCGAATGGATTCGGCGCATGCGCGGAAGTGTTTTACTTCCTGGTGCGGTGACGTGGCGGCGTCAACGTCAACGTCAACGTCAACGTCACCGCCACGTCACCGACACGTCAGCGCGCCGTCTGCTGGCGGGGATTTTGGTTTGCTCGTGTGAGCAAACCAAAATCCAAAGAGACAGATTTGTTCAAATCGGTCGGTCCGACCGATTTGAACAAATGAATTTCCTCGTGTGTACGAGGCCTTAGGCCTCGTACACACAATCAAATCTGTCTGCTGGAAACGGTCTGCTAGACCATTTCAGCAGACAGATTCGATCGTGTGTACGAGCAAATAGACGGATTTGGCCACCCGACAGATTTCAAAGCATGCTTTGAAATCTGTCGGCTGGGAACCCGTCCGCCCGACATGTCTGCTGGTTAGTATGCTATTTGATAGTGTGTACCAGGGGCCTTAGACGTAAATTTGTAAATTAAATGGAAGGATTAGTGTTGCTTCTCGAATATTCACATTGCGAATATTCGCCGAATGATTTTGACGCAATAACACGCGCGGATTATTCGTGTTTTAGAACAGATCACATCCTAGAGATCCCATCGACGTCTAAAAAGCATTGCTGGTATGATTAGAGACGTGGCGGCGTCACCGCCACGTCACCGAAAAATCACGTATTCAGCCAAATCGCGCTGTCTGAAATTTCTGGCGGGGATTTTGGTTATGCTCATCAGAGTGCTCCTTCCGCATTTCTCGAATATTCGCAATTATTGTGTATTGTAATATATCACGAATATTCTGAGCCAATCAGAGTGCTCCTTCCGCATTTGCAGAATATTCGCAATTATTGTGTATCTGTAATATATCACGAATATTCTGGTCGGTCCCTTCCGCATTTGCCGAATATTCGCAAATATTGTGTTTTGTAATATATCACGATAGATTCTGAGCCAATCAGAGTGCTCCATTCCGCATTTCTCGAATATTCGCAATAGCGAAAAATCGCAATAGCGAAAAATCGCAATAGCGAAAATTCGCAATAATTTAATTTCCAAAAAATATCACGAATATTGTATTTAGCGAATATTTCTCGAATATTCGACTATATATTCGAGATATATCGCGAAATCGAATATGGCATATTCTGCTCAACACTAGAGAGGATGAGACCTAGAGCTGGTGAGTGTGGGGAGAGAGTTTTTAAATGTTTTTTTTTTTGGTGTTTTTTTTTTTTTAGGGGGGGGAATAACAACAAGCAGAGGTAAAATAAGCCATAATAAGACCTGGACAGGAAGTCCCCCTGCCGTCCCGGAGATAAGAGGTTCCCCCGAGGGTAGGGGGTCTAGATGCCCAAATGTGTGGATTAGGGGAATTTAAGGACTATGAATTGTAATAGTACGAGTATGAGTGAAATAAAGATGGTTAATAACAGGAGAAGTCTGAGGTGGCAGAAGAAGGGGACATAATGTGATGTAGGAGATGTATAAATTTAACTGTTGATGTTAATTGTGATATATACCTATAATGTTGGTTTCCCCTGCCGTTAATTGTTTATTTGTTTTAAAACCAAATAAAGGATTAAATTGAAAAAAAAAAAAAAAAGAAGGTTATGGACTTTCAGTCAGAGAGGTGGAAAAAGTCTTAAAAGGACTACAGCGCACTGTGTACCGTAATCATGTTCCATTGAGAACTATGGTGGAAGGCAGGACTTGTAGTTTATTTATTCACAGATCTCTGGCACAACTATACCGACTGAGCCTCTCACAGCCACGCAAAATGAAAATGTGACAGAGTAGCTGTAAGAAATGGGAAACCCTACATGCTGTCACACAGGTGGGCTGCTTTGGCGTACATATGCTGTTTTAAATACAAACTGTGTTTTGTTAGCTTGTTATACAAATTAGCACTACAATTACAGTATATGTGCTATTGTGGATGCAAAATCTCACTCAACTGAACTGGTCATTTAAACAAAGATAAAAATCACAGGTGCTACTATGATACCATATAATGTGCATCCACCTGTTGCTGTGACAACATTTTCAGTGATCTAGAAACTTTTGGACCAAACTTCTTTGCAAATAATACTGCTAAAGGAAGTTCTCAGCTAAAAAGCACCCTTAATCAGAATGAGTAATAACTGATATCCAGCATAATTGTACCATCACCCATGAAAATGACATATGAGTAATATCAAATCTGACTTGGGGTGCATTCAGCATATGCTGGGAGATTTCTGGTGTATATTATTAGGAGTCTGCATTTTGTGGGAAGCTCTGCATTTATTGCTTTTGCCATTTTAAAACCATATTGGTACAACTTAGGAGACATATTACACATGGTGATATTGTTGGTTTAATAGTTTAAAGTGGAGGTTCACCCAAATAACATCTATATCAGACTAAATTCTTTATACTTCTAACATGCACAATTGGCATTTTATTTTTTATTTTTTAGGTTACACATACCTTATAATCTATATTTGCAATCCGGCTTCCGGGTACTTCTCCCGCGGGAGTAGGCATTTCCAAGCTGAGTCGCAATGTAATCTGGGAGTTCGCCCAGATGATTGATGTCTATCAGAAAATGTTCCCCCCCGCGGATAAGACCCCGCCCCCCTGTATTGCGTAGTTGCGTCACAGAGTTTCCGAAAGAACCCGAACATGCAGAGGTGCGAGTCAGCTCTACACGGGGCCTGCGCACCTACTAGGAGCCGCGTTGAGCTGTCTGTGCAGTCGCCATATAGAGCCGACGCAAAGCTCTGCATGTTTGGGTTCTTTCGGAAACTCCGAGACACTCGTGACGCAACTACGCAATATGGGGGGCAGGCCTTATCCACCGGGGGGATCATTTTCTGATAGACATCAATCATCTGGGCGAATGCCCAGATTACATTGCGGCTCAGCTTGGAAACGCCTACTCCCGCGGGAGAAGTACCCAGAAGCCGGATTGCAAATATAGGGCCAGATTCAGAAAGAATTAGATTCCCGCAGAGTATCAGAGATACTCTACGCCACCGTACTTTACCTGGCTCTAGGAGGAATTCAGAGAGATTTTGGCCCGTAAGGTACGGCGGCGTAGTGTATTTCTCCCGGCGGAATCAAACTACGTGAATAGGGGGCGTGAGGCATTTAAATTAAGCGCGTCCCCGCGGCGATCGAACTGCGCATGCTCCGTTCAGAAATTTCCAGCCGTGCATTGCGCGAAATCACGTCTTTACGTCATTTTTTTTTGAGTAGCGTCGTTTACGGACATTCCTATTCCCGGACGACTTACGCAAAAAAACAAAAAACGGCCATACTTAACATGGGCCGCGTCAATGAGCTAATAGCTGGTTTAACTTTACGTAGCGAAAAAATGACGTACGCGATTGCGAACGACGCTCATAACTTCGTGGATCGCCGGAAAAAGCTCATTTGCATACCCCGACGCTGAAAACGACGCGAACTCCACCCAGCGGCCGCAAAAAGATCGCAGCGTAGATCCGAAGGCGTACGAAGACGTAAGCCTGTCAGATCGAAGCCCAACGCCGCCGTATCATGGTTTGAGGATTCAAACTAGTGATACGGCGCACGAAATTTGAAATTACTCTTGTGTAACACCAGTTAGACAGGCGTAATGGCTCTCTGAATCTGGCCCATAGATTATAAGGTATGTGCAGCCTAAAAAAATTAAAAAAAAATGCCAATTGTACATGTTAGAAGTATAAAGAATTGAGTCTGGTACAGATGTTATTTGGGTGAACCTCTGCTTTAATGGGGGTATTTATTGAGGTTTTTTCATTAAAGTATATGTCAGGGAATGAATTATGAATGCTGTGTACTTCATTCTGCCAAGTGGTG
This sequence comes from Rana kukunoris, assembly GCA_029574335.1. Lineage (NCBI taxonomy): Eukaryota > Metazoa > Chordata > Amphibia > Anura > Ranidae > Rana > Rana kukunoris. Next base: position 618,129,350 of record CM056049.1, on the reverse strand, counting down.
CCTTCAAAACAGTTTTTGTGAGTATTAAATTGGCTGAATATATCTAGCCAGGGTCATCATTTTGTTATGTTCAGAGTACGCAAATGCAACTTATTTTTAATGCATGCATTGTGGTGAAAAATAGCCCTAACTTTTAGTTTAAAAAAGATGCAGAACATGCATATAGGCAAAAATATGATTAATACCTGACCAATTAAAGTGTGTGTATAGCCAAACCTTTTTTTTGGTTTGTTTGGTTTGTTTTGGATATAATAGTCGTCGTCCCCCGGCCTCCTGGTTATCACTGGACATTGGATGATTTACCCTCACCCTCTTCTGGTGACATTTTCCTTAATTATTAAACATTCCTGCTTAACCAACATGTATAAGACAACAAGAAATCTTTTTTATCAAATAAAAAATAAATAAAATACATGTTCGATTGAATTCCTGTTTTGATTAGAACTTTTTTAAAGAACCAAAATATCCATAAATTACAGGTGAAACCTCAATTCAGTGTATCATTAGAGTCAGTAATGAATACAGTTACATGCTTTAAGTGTGCAGTAATGCTAGCTTCATGCTTCTCTTTTAAATCAATCACTATGTAATTGTCACATGTCATGAAGTAATTCTGCTTTGGACAAGGAACTTGAATACCTATCTGCAATCAATCACCAATTGTGCATGTAAATATTAGCTTAATGTACAGTGTTGTAAGACTTCCCAACAAAGCCAAGTTTCTGCTGAACAAAACTGTAATTAAGACTGTAATTATTAAGAAAAATAAAAAAACAAAAACCTATATGTTTGCCATTTATTAAAATAAATGTTGCATGATGCATTTAGAATTATGGCTCAGCACAAAAAAAAAAAAAAAAAAAAAAATCAAATTTTAGTGATAAAGAGATTTTAGCAGTGGTGAAAATAACATAACATATTTATTAAGGAGTACCTCCACTTTTGTTGAGAAAAAAAAATATTCTCCCTGTAACCTGTCGTTGATTAATTGTGTGCTTTCTGCCATATACACACCAAGTTGCTTCTCAATACTTTTATGTCTTATTGTTGTTTCCTGTGGGTTTTTTTTATCAAAGTGGGCTGCGTCCCTGCTATCTTATTAGAATGCTGTGTAACTTCCATCAACCTCTGTACATGGGGGACCACCTCCCTCCTTTGCTTTTGCCCCATATGCCCTTTGTTCTTTATTCTGTATTCTTGAATAAATGATTTAAACAAGATAAAAAAAAAATCTCTTCTATGTTATTTGTGTACATTGCAAGGGTTTTAATAAACTGTATTGCAGATTCCTAGATTTTGCTATTCTAAAGAAATAAACGTTTACCTGTGTCCATGTGCAAAGTGAATGTAAATGGGAGTGATATTTTCATTATTGATCAGCTGCTGCACTTGCAGGGTTCTAATGAGGAAAGTGTCAGGGTCTGAATCCCTTTGGACATAATTAACTCTTGGGGATTACCTCACCAAAAATGACATTTTTGTTGCAGAAGATTTGAGGAGCGTACACCATCTGTGTACAGAACGCCTCCAGGTTACTATATTGCATTTTACAGAAAATTACAGCTTTGCAGATTGAGAAAAAAAAAAAAGGTAATTTGTATTAACGATATATTGCAGTATAGCTTGTGTCGCAATTGTATAGGCTATATTATATATATTTTTCTTACACAAAAGTGGAGTTACTCATTAAATTACATAACATGGTCTTTTAGAAAAAAAAAATGTCTTCCATACAACTGACACAATGTTGAATACTTTATAATGTTTACAACATGTCACAGAAAAAAATTACAGGTATCCAAACATTGTGTGCATACAGTAAGTAATACACGTTTTGAGAAATTTCAATACTTCTATAACATAGAGAAAATAGAGATATTTAAAAAAAAACTTAAAAGGCACTGCGTATCATAATAAATAAGTTAAATAAATGGGGTGCACTATAGTCTAAAATTCATTCAGAGTTGTATACAAAATCAGAATTTGTCTCCTTTATTGATGTGTGCTGATGAGGCTGCACTGATAGGCTGCACTGATGGGCACTTATCAGGAGGCGCCGGTGAGGCTGTACTAATAGGTGGCACTGATGGCCACTGATAGGCGGCACAAATGGGCACTGGTATGTGGTACTGATGGGCACTGATAGGTGGCACTGATGTTGAGGCACTGGTCGGCACTGCTAGCAGTACTAATATGCACTGGTAGGTTGCACTGGTAGGCACTGCTTAACAGCAGTGGGTGTTCGTGTGCGGAACAGCTGTCCCAAGCCGGTAATCTACTTTTTTTCCTCCTTACCCTAAAGGCTTTTGCTTACATCACGTGATCAGCTGTCATTGGCTGACAGCTGATCATGTGGTAAAGGGCTGGGATTGGCCGCTTACTCTGATCTGTGATCAGCCGAGTTTCATATACTCGCTGTTTATAAAGCATGCTGCTCCACAGGGGGCGTGCAGGCAGTACATGCATGGTAGGTTGTACATGGACATCCTTCTGGCAATTTAGGCCCACACTGTAGCCATCTTTTGGCTATAGTGTTGGCAGAAAGAGGTTAATTTGGAGCCAAAGAAGCTCCCAAATAACACCAAGGCTAGCCTCAATGCATTCCAAGTAAAGTCCACTATAAACTCCAGCTAATATATGAAGTCATCACCTTTTTTCCACAGACCTCCATACAGCGGTCCAACAGTATCATAAACATCCTGGACATTTCTGGTCAGCCCCCAGCACAGTTTTGTTATTAGCACCATGGAAATGTTGGCCAGCTTGCTTGACCAGTTTTCTAAATAATTTTACTAGTTGATCCTTAACCACTTTAGCCCCGGACCATATTGCTGTCCAAAGACCAGAGCACTTTTTGTGATTCGGCACTGCGTTGCTTTAACTGACAATTGCACGGTCGTACGACGTGGCTCCCAAACAAAATTGGCGTCCTTTTTTTCCCACAAATAGAGCTTTCTTTTGGTGGTATTTGATCATCTCTGCGGTTTTTATTTTTTGCGCTATAAACAAAAATAGAGCGACTATTTTGAAAAAATGCAATATTTTTTACATTTTGCTATAATAAATATCCCCAAAAAAGATATAAAAAAACATTTTTTTTCCTCAGTTTAGGCCGATACGTATTCTTCTACATATTTTTCATAAAAAAAAAAATCACAATTAGCGTTTATTGATTGGTTAGCGCAAAATGTATAGCGTTTGCAAAAAAGGGCGTAGTTTTATGGCATTTTTATTAATATTTATTTTTTACTAGTAATGGTGGCGATCAGCGTTTTTTTCGGTACTGCGATATTATGGCGGACACATCGGACACTTTTGACACATTTTTGGGACCATTGGCATTTTTATAGTGATCAATGCTATAAAAATGCATTGGATTACTATAAAAGTGAAAAGTGGCAGTGAAGGGGTTACCACTAGGGGGCAGGAAAGGGGTTAAGTGTGTTCCTATTTGTGTTCTAACTGTATGGGGGGGTGGCCTCACTAGGGGAAATCACTGATCTTCTGTTCATACATTGGGGGCGCGCGCCCCCTAGTGGCCGAAAAAGAGAGGACGTAAAGCTACGTGCTCCCGCGAGACAGAGTCCATCGTCCCGCAGTAATATGACGGCGGGCGGTCGGGAAGCAGTTAAACATCTTATCTGGTATCTTCAGTCCCAATTTCACTGCATCCATGCACCTGTACTATTTATTTGAGCTAGATCAACATTTATACAATGTTTACATGCAACATTTTCTTACTGCATTTGCTAAGCAAAAAAAGAAGAATTAATTCAGCTTACAAATTAGCATTTAGATGAAAATAAAACAAAAAAATTATTCTTTATTGTGTGATTATATTTAATGTATCCAAGGGTGTCCCTTATGTATTTTAAAGACATCCCTGTATTTAGTGCCAGAGAACAAGATTCATTTTCTGGCACTTTAGAAATCTTAAAACACAAGAACCAATCACAGAAGAAATATATCACAAACCTTCAGAATATTTTATTCTTAACAAACGGCCTGTCCTTTAGAAAAATGCTTGCACTTTTGTTTACACCACACATATGGTCTAGCAGATATTTTCTGCTACTCTGGGATTTGTCAAAGATGTAATGGGCAACAGCACTGCTGCAAGCTAGAACTGATCTACTGCTTGTGCTTCTCTGCAAACCTAATAGAAACCTGTGCAGTCCCTAATATGTGGTAAATAACGCAATAAACCGTCGCAAACTCTGCTGACCTATATAGCACCCAGCAGGGTAAAATATCGTAATTATTAATGCTAGCAAGTGATGGACAAGCTTAGTACTTGCTATCATGGGATTGTGTTTCAAATAAATTGGCCTACAGAGTGCTGTGATTTTGGGAAATCTGCAGCTTGTATATAAAATAATTGGAATATGTAATGAGTAGTCAGCAGTACTCTTCATTACGGTGTTAGCAATGAACTTTTGGACTCAGGATGTTAAACCATCATAGGTGCACATGAAAGATCACATTGCAGCTGGGTTCATTGTGGACATATAATTTGAATTAATAAACATAATAGACTTCCGGTTCCAGCGCCGCATGGAGTAGCTGCTCTTCACTGCAGCTCCCGCAGCACGGCCCCAAATCAGCCTTTAAATCGGCCCGAGAAGCCCCACGACCACCCATCCACCTCTGGGCACGTCCCCACACCATCATGGACCGGGGTTCCTGGAGAAAACGGGCGCCCGCTCCTACTCGGCCCAGACGCCGCAGCCGGCGCCGGCCCAGCCGCAAATCGAGGCCCCGGTCTCGGCCTACACCGCTCCGCGGACATCACAGCAGCCGGCCGCAATGGAGGTAAGCGGCAGCATGTCCCCCCCTCCTTCTCCACATGCATCCCTGACACAGGACACTCGGGATGACACTACGGAGCGGATCGCTCAAGCAGTAGCCGCCCTACTGACCCCCATGATTGCAGCTTCAGTGGAGAAGGCCGTGAACGCCGGGATGGCGCAATCTAAGGCTCAACTGGGGGAAGATGGCACTAGGCTCACTGATCTAGAGCATCGCCTATCTCCCGCTGAGGAAGACCTCTATCAGACCCAAACCCTGGAACATGCCCAGGATAAGACCAACCAGTACATTCTCCAGAAACTAGATGATTTGGAAAATAGATCCAGGAGAAGCAACCTTAGGATTGTGGGGGTCTCCGAATCGCTCCAGTCCTCTGCATTATCTGACTTTTGATCCCACCGCATCCCAGAAGCACTGGGCCTCCCAGGCCCATGCATGGTAGAACGCGCCCACCGCATGGGGGCCTTTAATTCAGCATGCAAATCCCCGCGCCCGATCATAGCCAAATACCTCAATTATGTGGACAAGTCTCTCATACTGCATACATTCCGACAAGCCCGCCAGCTCCAAATCGACGGCATAAAAGTCCTAGTATTCGCTGACTACTCTGCCGAGGTATCAAAGAAAAGAAAGGCTTTTCAACCGATCTGCTCGGAGCTCTTTAAGCAACAAATACAATTTATACTGGCTTTCCTGGCCATACTACGCCTCAAGGCCCCTAACGGAGACCAGTTGACCTTCCAGGATCCCTCGGAGGCCGAAGCTTTCCTGAGATCGCGGCATGCACAGCCGCATCCCCAGACCCCCTCCAAAGCCCCTCCACTTAACCGCTCCCTGGATCAAAGAAGCCCAAGGAAGGACTCTCCGAAGCGCTTCAGGCACTCGGGCGTCGACCCGAACCTGGCCGCCACAAGATAACCGCTCCCTGCTCTGTGAACACTCACATGACACTGCCTTCTACTCCTATCCTTGACTCACACTGATGGGCCCCAGCAGAACGTGATCTGTCCGGGCACCTGCTGCACCGGGGCCTCTGCTATGGTCCAACCCTCTGCACCTTCCAGTCAGGTCAGACTCTTGAGCAATGCTCTCTCTCCCCCTTTCCCCTTCTGATGTTCACCTTGCATTTTCTCTTTCCATGCTCAGCATTATAGACGGTTCGATTTATCATAATATCCACCTTTGTTTAACCTATGTTGTGTCATAACCTTTACCATGTTTCATGCTTACTTTTGATGCCTCTACTAGACTACGTTGTTATGAGCCCTGCTACCCCCTATTATACCCTCCCCTCTCTGCTCTATAGGACCTGTTGTATTGTTAGACTACTATTTTGTTACTGGTCTCACTGTTAGCGCCTCCTGGCCTCACTGTACGGTCTACATAGGCAGACCCGGCATACCCGGGTATGCACCAGCCAGCCGCATGATGCCCTGCGTCTTGCTCTGGGCTTCTGGGCCCCATGCCACCAAGGTCGTGACAGGGGAGCCGCCCCGTACAGCGACTTCATGGAAAAAAGCGAAGTTCACAAGTTTGGTTTTGTTGCTCTTGTTACCCCCCTCTCTTCTCCACGCCCTCCTTCCGCCCCCTACTGTCCCCCCTCCCCCACACACTCCCCCAGGCACCCGCTCTTTCCCCCCTGCGCTCCCCCCTCGCAAGTGCCCTACGTCGCCCATATCCCTCGCCTAAGTTGGCCATCGTTGGAGCTGAGTCACACGATACCCATCCTAAAAATCCTTCTCAGACCCCCTTTTCCGAACCAATAACATGAATGTTATCTCATGGAACGTGAAGGGACTCCGGTCCCCAAACAAAAGAATGAAAATCCTTAGACACCTGAAAAGGCTAAAAGCAGATATTGCTCTACTGCAGGAGACCCACCTCCCCGCTTCAGACTTCCCACGCATGAAAAAACTCTGGGTGGGTACAGTCCTAGGCTCTGAGGCCATTGGCCGGAAGGCTGGTGTCCTCCTGCTGATCCATAAAAACCTCCCATGTTCGGACATTGCGATAAAATCGGACACCCAGGGCAGATTATTATCCGCCCATGTTAAGATAGGCTCCAAGGAACTTGTCCTTTCAAACATCTATGCTCCTAATTCCCCAGGGAAGGACTTCTATTGTGAATTGTCCACATGGCTACTGCAACACTCCCACCTCCCCCACCTGGTGGGAGGCGACTTCAACGACACCCTACACCAGATAGATGACAGATCTTCCCCTAAACGATCCAACCTAGGCCTTGCCCCCCCCAACCCTTCACTATTTGCTTCCACAATGGATTCACTCCGCCTTTGTGACCTTTGGCGGTTAGCCGACCCTGCTGACAGAAAATGTACCTTCTACTCCAACCCCCACGCAATCTTTACAAGAATTGACTACCTTTTCGCCTCAGACGACCTAATTCCCTTAGTCTCCGCCTCCGACATACTTGACATTGCCGTGTCAGACCACGCCCCGATCTCAGTCTCACTTGAAAACCTAGACCTTCCCCCCCACCCGAAACTATGGCGCTTCCCCTCCTACCTCAACAATCATTTTGACTTTTAATGTTTCATAGAAAATGCCTGGGCGGCCCAAACCTCTTCTGGGACGCCGGTAAGGCTTTCCTCAGGGGTCAGATCATATCCTACGCCACTTCCTTCAAAAGAAACGCCCTATCACAATACAAACTGGCCAGTTCCCGGTTGCACCAAGCCCAAAGGGCTCTTTATGTTACTGACTCCCCCAAAAACAGGGACGAATGGCACGCAGCTAAAAGATCCTTTGACACCTGGGTAGACACTATAGAAACAATTAAAAGAGCGAACCTAGACGCTACCCTCCACAAATTCGCGAACAAAGCGGGCAAACTGCGCGCTAGACTAAGTAAAGGCCCATCTAATCCCACCCATATCACGGCCCTGAGAGACCCCAAAGGCTCCATCCACACCACCCCTCCGGCCATAAACGAAGCGATGCTCCAATTCTACTCGGCCCTATACGCCCCGGACCCCATCGACAAATCTGTAGCCGCCGCCTTCTTTGAAAACCTGGTGATCCCCAAAATTACCCCCTCTCAACTAGAAGCCCTTAACGCCCCCATCTCCACTACCGAAATTTCAGACACCATACGCAAACTCACACCTTCCTAGGCCCCAGGCCCTGACGGTTTCACAAGCAAATTCTACAAGACCCTGCAAAGCATTGTAGAACCCACCCTCCATAAGGTGTACAGCGGCATGTGGGCGGGCGGCCCCTACAGTAGGTGACTGGGATATTGTGTCAATCTCGCTCCCTTTCTCGGCGAGATTGACCACCTACGAGCCCCATCGCGGGAGCCAGCGCCGAGCTTGCTTGCCGCGATAGAGACAAAGCCGTCATAGAAGCGACGGGGATCCGACGCGGATTCCCGCCAATTCTACACGTGGGCGGAGTTTGTTATGAATCCTGAAGGAGAAATCCCTGCCGGATTTTTAAAGAAAAATACGGCATGGGTTCCCCCCTCAGGAACATAACGGGCCCTTAGGTCTGTTATGGGTTGTAAGGAGACCCCCTACGCCGAAAAAACGGCGTGGGGGTCCCCCCACAATCCATAACAGACCCGTATCCAAAGCACGCCGGCCGGCCGGTCAGGAGGGGAGTGGGGGCGAAAGAGCGCCCCCCCCCCTCCTGAGCCGTACCGGGCAGCATGCCCTCAACATGGGGGGGTTAGGTGCTCTGGGGCAGGGGGCGCACTGCGGCCCCCCACCCCAGAGCACCCTGTCCCCATGTTGATGAGGACAGGGCCCCTTCCCGACAACCCTGGCCGTTGGTTGTCGGGGTATGCGGGCGGGAGGCTTATCGGAATCTGGAAGCCCCCTTTAATAAGGGGGCCCCCAGATACCGGCCCCCCACCCTAAGTGAATGAGTATGGGGTACATTGTACCCCTACCCATTCACCTGCAAATAAAAAGTGTAAACACAAATAAACCACACAGGGTATTGAAACATTTTATTAGTTGGCCGCCGGGGGGGGGGGTGTGTATGATCGCTTTTATAAAAGCGCCCCCCTTCGGCGGGCTTCTGTGGGGGGGTGGGTGCCGCCGTCTGGTTCTCTTTCGCCGCCGGGGGGGCGCTTTGATAAAAGCGCCCACCACCCGGCGGGCTTCTTTCGACGTCTTCGGCGGCTGGGGGGTCTTCTCCCACTCTCCGGGGTCTTCTCCTGCTCTCCGGGGGTCTTCTCCGCTCTCCGGGGGTCTTCTCCGCTCTCCGGGGGTCTTCTCCGCTCTCCGGGGGTCTTCTTCTTCTTCAGGACTCGCCGCCGCTAACTTTGTGTGTTAGCTCAATTACTAGCGGCGGCGAGTCCCCTACTCTGTGACGTCGTCTTCTTCTTCTCCAGATGTTGACGCGACGCTTCCTTCCGCTGTTATGCCGGGCGCGCGGCTCGCAGCGAGTTATATAGGCCTGTCTTGTGACGTCGCAGTCCTATCATGCTCCGGTAGGTACCACGTGCTACCTACCGGAGCATGATGGGACTGCGACGTCACAAGACAGGCCTATATAACTCGCTGCGAGCCGCGCGCCCGGCATAACAGCGGAAGGAAGCGTCGCGTCAACATCTGAAGAAGAAGAAGAAGACAACGTCACAGAGGAGGGGGCTCGCCGCCGCTAGTAATTGAGCTAACACACAAAGTTAGCGGCGGCGAGTCCTGAAGAAGAAGAAGACCCCCGGAGAGCGGAGAAGACCCCCGGAGAGCAGGAGAAGACCCCGGAGAGTGGGAGAAGACCCCGGAGAGTGGGAGAAGACCCCCCACACGCCGAAGACGTCGAAAGAAGCCCGCCGGGTGGTGGGCGCTTTTATCAAAGCGCCCCCCCCGGCGGCGGAAGAGAACCAGACGGCGGCACCCACCCCCCCACAGAAGCCCGCCGGAGGGGGGCGCTTTTATAAAAGCGATCATACACCCCCCCCCCGGCGGCCAACTAATAAAATGTTTCAATACCCTGTGTGGTTTATTTGTGTTTACACTTTTTATTTGCAGGTGAATGGGTAGGGGTACAATGTACCCCATACTCATTCACTTAGGGTGGGGGGCCGGTATCTGGGGGCCCCCTTATTAAAGGGGGCTTCCAGATTCCGATAAGCCTCCCGCCCGCATACCCCGACAACCAACGGCCAGGGTTGTCGGGAAGGGGCCCTGTCCTCATCAACATGGGGACAGGGTGCTCTGGGGTGGGGGGCCGCAGTGCGCCCCCTGCCCCAGAGCACCTAACCCCCCCATGTTGAGGGCATGCTGCCCAGTACGGCTCAGGAGGGGGGGGGGCGCTCGCTCGCCCCCACTCCCTTCCTGACCGGCCGGCCGGCGTGCTTTGGATACGGGTCTGTTATGGATTGTGGGGGGACCCCCACGCCGTTTTTTCGGCGTAGGGGGTCTCCTTACAACCCATAACAGACCTAAGGGCCCGTTATGCTCCTGAGGGGGGAACCCATGCCGGATTTTTCTTTAAAAATCCGGCGGGGATTTCTCCTTCAGGATTCATAACAAACTCCGCCCACGTGTAGAATTGGCGGGAATCCGCGTCGGATCCCCGTCGCTTCTATGACGCACTCGCTGGAATGTGCTTTTACTATTCCAGCGAGTGCGAGATATCGGCAGCCTGTCGCCGAGATTCAGCGCGATGCTGGCGTGTTAAAAACACATTCTCGGCGGCAGGCACTGTACCTCCCCTCGGGAAACCGGGCCATTATCAAACTACTTTCAAAAAAAGGAAAGGACCCCCTCGAGCCAGGCTCATACAGGCCAATATCCCTACTGAACCTGGATGTAAAGATCCTTTCTAAAATCGTTGCAAACAGACTCGCAGACATTATCCCCTCCTTGATAGACCCGGCGCAATCGGGCTTTGTAAAGGGTAGGACAGCCACTTTAAATATTCGCAAAGTCATGCTGGCCTTGGAACACGCCAAACACCACCCAGATGGTGACTTCGCCATCATCACCCTGGACGCGGAGAAAGCCTTCGATAATGTGAGTTTCGAATGGCTTTCTCTGTCCATGGCCAAAATGGGTTTCTCCGGCCCCTTCTTTTACCTCATTAACGCCATGTATAGGACCCCTTCGGTGACCCTGGTGGCGGCTGGGATGCTCTCAGGAGAGTTCCGGCTCCACAAGGGGACGCGACAGGGCTGCCCCCTTTCCCCAATCCTCTTTAATTTAGCCCTTGAACCCCTCTCCAGACATCTCATCCAGGTAGCACCCCTCCATGGCATCAAATCCGGAACACACAAACTTCGCTCCTCACTTTTTGCAGACGACGTCCTCATTTTCTCAGCAGACCCCTCCTCCGATATGCTCACCATCAAGTCAATTTTTGACAATTTCAGACTCTGCTCGGGCCTCCGAATAAATTATTCCAAAAGTGAAATTCTCCCTCTAGGCATCCGTCCCAAACCGCCCTGGTCCCAACAACATTTTTACCGTTGCCACTTCCCACATCACCTACCTCGGCATAAAGATAGGCAAGCTACCCTCATCTCTATACCACCTAAACTACCCCCCTCTGATTGCTAAAATATCTCAAGAACTGTTGAACTGGTCAGATCTACCGCTCTCGCTCCTGGGGTGATGCCACCTAGTCAAAATGGTCAGCTTTGCCAGACTGTTATATCCACTGCAGACTATCCCACTTCTCGTACGCCACAAAGATGTTAAACTCATTGAATTGGCTATATCTAAAATCATCTGAAACGGCAAGAGGCCACGCATAGCTATGAAGAAACTCTTTCTCCCCAGACGCGAGGGCGGCGCTAGTCTCCCCAACGTTAGGCTTTACAATTTAGCATGTCTGTTAAGATTTAGTTTAGACTGGATATCTCAAGCCTCGAGATACTCGAACTACTCACTGGAATCTGACATGGTACACCCCCTCTCCCTGGCGGCCCTTCTACACTGTAAATGGAAGTCAATTGCCCCCAAACTCCAGCACAACCTGCTACTCAGGGACACGGTCATCGCCTGGAGGGAAACCAGGAAACTTCTCGGGCTATCCCCCTTTGTGTCACGACATCTCCCCATCCAAGGCAACCCCAACTTCCCCGCGGGTCTGGATCACAAACCCTTCCAAAGATGGCAGGAAAAGGGACTCACAGTATTTGCCTCTCTATGCGACATCTCAACTGGTCGACCGTTATCCTTTGCTACCGCGGCGGAAACCTTTAAGTTGCCCAAATCGGATATCTTCCACTACTGGCAATGCGCCACCTACCTATCCTCATCATGCAACGCCCCATGTAGGCGCTTCTCCCCCTCTTTCGCGGATCGGCTGCTCTCAGGTGGTTCGTATAAAATCTGACATATACAAACCCCTGCTCACCGAAACCTCGATCCACCTGGCTGACACATCCGCATCCAACTGTGGTAAGGACTTCCCCGATGATGATTTGATCCACAAATTGCTCCAAGGCTTCAACACAGTTATGCGTCTCAACCCCAATGAAATATGGAGAGAAAGCCAACTAAAGATCCTCCACCAGGCCCATATCCCCTTTCTCCACTCATCGCAAGACCCCACCGGTGCCAAGTGCCCACTGTGCCTTCACCCGAAGCCCTCCCTAGCCCACCGCTTCTGGTCATGTTCCTTTATTTCAGCCTTCTGGGACCAAACCCTTGCCTACATCTTCAAAGTTACCCTACTGAAACTGCCTAAAGATCCGCTCCTCCTCATCTTCGGCTACTGGGACCGTCACTCAGCTCCAACGGGACCTTCTTCTCCTCCTCTATAAAGAAAGAGCCACCACCGATTTCACACGAGACGCTGCACAATCCCGCTTCTTTTCAACCTGGCGACCCTTCATGAACTCAACGCTGTCTCAGGATGACATAGCCACCTTTGAACAATCCTCCTTCACGTACTACAAGTCCCCTCCTCCCCCGCCCTCAGGGGGAGAACCATCATCACCCTCCGCTTTGGCCACCACTTATCCATAACCACTACCGGCGACTTGAACACTGCCCCCTCCCTTCCCCCCCACCAATGAACTCTCTGCAACCCCTCGGTGCCTCCCCCCCCTCACGCAGAACTTGAACACTGTTCCCCTTATTGCGGGGCTACACTATATCTGATATATTTGGACCTCCCTGCTGTAAATGTGTTATGTTTTTCCTCTATACTACGTGCCTTGCATATACCCACCTCTCCTAGATCCCACCAGTTCATATCCTAGCAGGGTACTTGTCCTCCCCCTGCCCCTCCCAGATGGGGGCATCGGGAATATTGTTGTATCTCATCATTTGTTTATATGTTGGGTAGGCACTTTGCCCCTTTTCCTCTACAATTGCACTGCAGCCTTCAAGTCCCTTTTCCTTTTCACTCCCTTCCCCCCCACCCTCTGCTTTCCCATTTATGTCTCCGTTTCTCCTTTCTCCCCTTTCCTCTCTCTTCCCCTCTGTTTCCTTTCCCAGCCCTCACCCTCTCTCCCCCACTCCTTGTTTATACGCATTCAATGCCCATGTTTTTGCTGTATGTACATTTTGTCTTCTGGAAAATCCTAATAAAAACTTTTTGAAAAAAAATAAAATAAACATAATATACAGACAAATGTTACCCTCCAGTGGCAGCAGGGATGACCACTTAGGAATCTAGAATAAGACTATGATTAGAATGAAGTTTATTAATGCATACAACCATAGGCATGCGCACAGGGTGTGCTGGGTGTGCCTGGGCACACCCTAATCATGTTGTAATGTACAGATTTCCCCTGCTGCTTGGATGCTCTATTGACATCATCCACTGCCCTACTGACATTTGTCCACTGCCCTACTGACAATTGTCCACTGCCCTACTGACAATTGTCCACTGCCCTACTGACAATTGTCCACTGCCCTACTGACAATTGTCCACTGCCCTACTGACAATTGTCCACTGCCCTACTGCCCATATATACACAAACACATATGTGTTTTAACTTTGGGGTGCACACCCTAGCGCAGTAGGCTGCACACACCTATGCATACAACACATTTTCAACACCAACAGACCATAGGCAAAGCAAAGGTGAAAAATAAATGTGACAGTGAAACAAAGCCCAAGCAACAACCTAACTATAATAAACTATATATAAATAGAGGACTGAGATTTGGTAACAAGATAAAGGATCAGGATGATCATCAAGCAGGGATATGGCTAACACTGATGAATTGGTGCAAATCAAAGCATGGGTTATATACCTTCCCAGCAAACAGCATAAGATGGAGCTAAATTATTGGCTGGGCCGGTGCTACCACTAGACAAACTAGGGGCGCCCGGCCACTGGGTGTTCCTACACTCTTCTCTCTGGAACAACTAACTAAATCTTAGAATCAGAAAGGCAGCAAGCGCTCCATTCGTACATAATGTCAGAGGCGCAGTGGCGGCGGAGGACTGTGTCTGTAAACCAACTCCTGAATGAATGGAAGCAAGCAAACATTCATTGATGGGCACAAGTAGGCTGCATTGATGGGCGCTGGTGAGGCTGCATTGATGGGCGCTGGTGAAGCTGCATTGATGGGCGCTGGTGAAGCTGCATTGATGGGCGCTGGTGAAGCTGCATTGATGGGCGCTGGTGAGGCTGCATTGATGGGCGCTGGTGAGGCTGCATTGATGGGCGCTGGTGAGGCTGCATTGATGGGCGCTGGTGAGGCTGCATTGATGGGCGCTGGGGAGGCTGCATTGATGGGCGCTGGGGAGGCTGCATTGATGGGCGCTTCATTAAAAAGGTGGGGTATACGTGGTCAGGGCAAAGAAGGTGGAGCCAGGGGGCAAAATTAGGTTTCGCTTAGGGTGTCAAAAATCCTTGCACCAGCCCTGATTATTGGGAACTGCTGGTTGCTGGCAGACACCAACTGATGGCCACCGGAACTGTGCCCTACAGCTCTTGGAACCACAGTGCCACCACCAAGTCCTGACAGTCCCCCACACCCCTAAAGGAGTGGCATCCTTACTGCTAGGGTCTGGCTAGGTTCCCTATCGCCGGGGTCTGGAAATTGTCTGGATGCCCTGTCACTCGGGTCTGGGAGTTGGCTGGCTGCCCTTCAGGTCTTCTCCTTTAGAAGGTGCAACACATTTGCAGTTTCACAGGGCTAACACATATCCCAGTGCTGGGATGTCATGAGCCATCTGAAGGCTCAACGTTGGGGTCCTTAACCCATATTAAGAACAGTTTATCCAGGATGTCCACATACAAGTTCCTAGTCTGGTTGCTAGAAACCCAGGTCCCCTAATGCATCTGGAGTAGCAGAAATTATGTCAGGACAAAGTTTTATTGAAACTCTGTCCTTCCCCAGAAGACCTCTACTACTGGATCTATTAGAGCAAGTCTAGTTATTTTATTCAGAGTGAACAACAGAAGCAAATGGAAGGAAGGTAAGGTGGCTGTAGGAATCTTGGACAAGATGGGTAACTCATGCCAGACATGCAACAAACGTAGATGCTCACAGGTATCAGACCCAACAGCTGATGAAAGCTTAACCCTAGTACCAGAGGCTGACTGGGTAGTGAGCACCAAATTAGCAGTGGCAGGCTGGTCAAGAGAAAGGGGGGATATGCCCCCGAAACACATGTCATCACGGCAACCTGCTATGTGAGGTGTGGGAGTGACCTATGATTCACTCTATCAGAAGGACGCCCCATCTTGCAAGCTTGCTGGTTAACAGAGCAGAGGAAGATTTCTGCTGGCGTTCAGCAGGCTGCGTCTCTGGCCAAGACTATAGCCATTCATCTGTGACAGCTGTTAAAGGCACACACACCCACTGGGGTCATGTGAGTGCATATTTGTAATTAATTGTTTAATACAAGTATTTATTGTGCTAGTGGCATGCTATCTTGGTGTCTTCTGTTTTTCAGCATTACCTTGTGCTGCCTAATAGGGACAACTGCAGATGTACTAACACCTGTAACATTATGCCATTGTTTGTGACTGACTAAAGGACATCCAAAAAAGGATTGAAAGTGGAAAAGTTTTTTTTTTTCCACATTATCAAGTTTAAAAAAGTATAAGGCGTACAAAGGTCATTCATAGTCATATCCCTAACTAGATTGTTAAGCATATACAACAATGTAAAGCAAAGTCACAAAAGCCATTAAATGCACAATATGCAATTAAAAGATAGAATGAAAAATATTGCTACATCGTAGTCCTTGCGGACTGAAGTTCTCTTAGGACTAAAACATGGATTATTGACTAAATATAAAGAGTAAGTGCAAAAAAAATATATATATATATCATATATATCATTCTTTCTATGTGCCTGTTGTACTAGTTATGTCCAGTGTGGGGGGCAGGCATGCATTTTGCTAACCCAAAAAAGTATTAAGTTAAAGAGACTAATAACGAGAGAGTCTCTTTTAAGCCCACCCAATAAAATTCACTTTGCTCCCCTACTCCTTTCCTTTAACCACATCAGCCCCAGAACATGTTGCTGCTCAATGACCGGGCCATTTTTTTGTAATACAGCAATATGTCACTTTCACTGATAATTGCGCGGTCATGTGATGTTGTGCCCAAACAAAATTTTCCTTGGTTTAGGCCGATATGTATTCTTCTACATATTTAAAAAATAAATAAAATTAAAAAAATCGCAAAAAGCGTATATTGATTGGTTTGCGCAAAAGTTATAGCCTCGACAAACTATGGGAAATATGTATAGCATTTATGTGGCAATTTTATTATTATTTTTTTTTACTAGTAATGGCAGTGATCTGCAATTTTTAGCAGTATTGTGACATTGTGGTGGACATGTCGGACACTTTTGACACATTTTTGGGACCATTGACATTTACAGAGCGATTAGTGCTATAAATATGCACTGATTACTATGTAAATGTCACTGGCAGGGAAGGGGTTAACACTAGGGAGCGATCACGGGATTAACTGTGTTCCCTATTGTGTGTTCTAACTGTGGGGGAGATGGGACTAACTAGGAGAGATGACAGATTGCTTTTTCTACTTTTGTAGAAACACACGATTTGTCTTCTCTCTTCTGACAGCACAGGGATTTGTGTGTGTAAGGCCACGTACACACGATCGGTCACCCGATGAGAATGGTCCGACGGACCGTTTTCATCGGGTCACCGCTGAAGTGGCTTGATGGTCTGATGTGCGTACACACAATCTTTTTAAAAACCGATCGTGGCAGAATGCTGTGACATAAAACACAACGACATGCTGAAAAAACAAAGTTCAATGCTTCCAAGCATGCGTCCACTTGATTCTGAGCATGCGCGGGTTTTTGAACCAATGCTTTTGCGTACTAACTATCAGTTTGGACCGATGGTCAGGCATCCATCAGTCCGATTTTAAAGCAAGTTTTAAAACTTTGGTCCAAAGGACGACAGACCGATGGGCCGTACACACGGTCGGTTTGGAACGATGAAACAGGACTTGAGTCCCTTTTCATCGGGTTGGACCAATCATGTGTACGCGGCCTAAGGCACTCTTGTGCACGCGATCACGTGTGGACGGTGGCAATCGCACCCGTTGGCCACAAGCATCGGGGTTCCCAGCTGTGCAGCGGGCGAGCGTGCCTCCGGCAGGGTTTGCACACACTATGGTGGCTCTCCTGGGCAAAGACGTATATGTACGTGATTTTTCCCAGGAGAGACATTCTGCCGCAGTAAATCTGCGTGAACCGGATGGGAACCAGTTAAAAATGAAAAAGCAGTTATTGGGGGCCAAAAAACATAAGGAAGATCTTTGGGATCTATTGGTTATGCTAATACTTGCAGATATACACTCTGCATGTCTGCAGGACAGTTTGTGATCTGCGCAGAATGATTTTGACAAAACAGTCAACAATACAGTATAATGATTTTGAAAAAATTGTAGCCTGCCTGGGCCAAATTCACTTTTCCAAAATGAAAGTGGGACCCTGACAGTTATTTTTATCAATGTGTGCCTTTGCTACAAGTATATATCTAATGATAAATAATAACATTTATGGCATACGGAGACATACATTTACAGCAAAATGTTCTCCTTATGCTTATTTGGTTATCTATTAAAAACACAGCCAAGGACACAGATGTTTTAATTATTTCCATCACATCAGTTTACAATTTTTTGATGAAAGATATATTTTTAAATTGAAACATTATCACCAAATGGAGTCCCTGAACATAACATTTTAAATGTGTCATTAAACTTAAGCAAACATAAGTATAGTGACAAGAATTTGATTCATTTAATTGCACAAAAATGGACACCAAGAATATTTTAAAGCAAAAACCTAAAATGTGAAGCATTTAAGCGGAATGTTTTGCGGTATATTACAAAACTGAGTATTTTTATTCCATCAAGGCAATATCAACTGGTAAAGCACAGAAACTGACCTTTCTGTCTTTATATGTATGAAGTCTGTTTAATTTTATGTTTGATTGGCTGGCTGGCATTTGGGAAATAAAAGGCTCACTTTACTTAAAGTGACTTAGTAAAGGTCAGTCAGTTCTTTAAACAATACCAGAATCCTCTGCACCTCTGTAAAGAAAGTGTGAAATATAAAATTCCCTAGCGATCAATAACCTTGAAAACTGAATGCATAGAATTACAGCTTCCTGTAGTTACAAACACAAACTTATTTTTATTTATTGACAGGTATGACATATGTCATAAAACACCCGTAGCTTATACATAGCCTAAAGGACAGAAATAATGGGGTTGGGTGAATGTAATATTTATATATACATACATACATACATACATACATATACACACACACACACACACACACAATATCAACATCATTTCTTTGAACTTACTTGATTCAATTCCTAGAAAAGTCCTGGTTCATTTCAATTATTGTTTAGCTGACCTATATCATTGTGCCTTTGGAAACCTAAAATTTACTAGAAAGTTCTATAAGCCCAGTACAAAGGTTGCTAAACAACAGTAAGATGCACAGGCTAACAGAGGTTATAACATATTCCCACTTACATTTAAAATAAATATATATATTTACTTATATCTGTGTTGCTGTTAGGGCGATTTCATCTCATTTCTTGTTCTGGGAACATCCTTTTTACCAATGAAACTTCCAATGGAGCTTCTGGTTGCAGTAACACCTGACGGGAATTCTAATACTTCCATACTCTATCCAAAACTAACAAAAACATAGATGTATCTATAGCTCCTTTCAACTATGGTGGACATATCCTTATGCCAAAAATCAATTGCTAATCAGCTTTACTGTATCATATATGTTTTATTATATGTTGTGATATGGGGGTGTTTAACTGGTAAATTAGTTTTTCAGCGAGTCCACAGCAGTCAGTTGTCAGGTTTGAGGGCATGGCAGCTCATTTTTATTATAAGGAAACAAAATAAAAGTTCACACATAGGATTTCCTACGCAGGGGTTCTTCTCCAGTACAGTTCACATAACTAAAAAATGCCAAGCCTCCTGGCTCCTAGGCTTACTGTGCCTTCCAGTTACCTGCTAAACCTGGCCCAATCTTGGCCTCAACAGGATTCTCCAGCCCATGGTCTCCCAGACTTCAGGACTTGCTTTAGCCCCCTTGAACTTGCTAGTCACCTCAGGTCTACCAGCCTCCCAGTCCATCAGGCACAAAGTCCCCTCACCAGGAATGTAGTCTCCCACAGACAGACAGCTCCCCACACACACAGGTCTGTCTTGATACAGCAGCCAGCTGCACACATTCTACCCTTTCTGTTCTGTTCTGTTCCAGTCCCTCATTATATGGGCTGTGTGCACCCGGAAACACAATCTGCAGGCTATCTATAAGATCTAGAATCAGGTTTGGAGATTCTATCCCACCCAAGTCTCTGCAGGAACAGTTTTTGTGCTCTCTAGTTCTGCAGTCCGCTGAGATGCAGACTCTGTGTCCGTTTTTGCTCCCTTTCCATAGGGACAGTAACTCACTAGTACAAACCCCCCCCCTTTGAATATGCCAACAGCCCTGTTAGATCCACTAACCAGGATGTTAGCATATGCCAGAGACTTTTATAAGTCTTTAGCTGACACTCAAGGATAATTCTTCACCTCATTGAGCAGTCTGCGCTGTGCTCTTTCAGTCATCTTTACAGGACAGCCACTCCTAGGGAGTGTAGCAGCAGAGCTGAATTTTCTCCATTTATAGACAATATGTCTTACCGTGGACTGATTAACAGCAACGCTTTTGGAGATACTTATATAACCCTTTCCAGCTTTATGCAAGTCAACAATTCTTAATCGTAGGTCTTCTAAGAGCTTATTTGTGCAAGGCATCATTCACATCAGGCAATGCTTCTTGTGAAAAGCAAACCCAGAACTGTTTTTTGTTTTTTTGGGCAGGGCAGCTGTAACCAACACCTCCAATCTCATCTCATTGATTGGACTCCTGTTGGCTGACACCTACCTCCAATTAGCTCTTGGAGAGGTTATTAGTCTAGGGGTTCACATACTTTTTACACCTGCACTGTGAATGTTTACATAGTGTGTTCAATAAAAACATGGTAACATTTGATTCTTTGTGTGTTATTAGTTTAGCCACACTGTGATTGTCTATTGTTGTGACTTTGCCGTGTACACACGATCAGTCCATCCGATGAGAACTGTCTGATGGACAGTTTATCGGTTAACCGATGAAGCTAACTGATGGTCCATCGCACCTACACACCAATGGTTACAAAAACAATCGTGTCAGAACGTGGTCATGTAAAACACAACGACGTGCTGAAAAAAATGAAGTTCAATGCCTCCAAGCATGCGTCGACTTGATTCTGAGGTTTTTAACTTTAAAACAAGTTCCCGTTTTTTAACCGATGGATAACTAACCGATGGCACCCACACACACGATTGGTTTGGTCCGATGAAAACGGTCCATCAGACTGTTCTCATCGGTTTAACCTATCATGTGTACGCAGCATTAGATGAAGATCAGATCACATTTTATGACCAATTTGTGCAGAAATCCATATCATTCCAAAAGGGTTCACATACTTTTTTTTGCAACTGTATAACCAATTTTGTTGTACGGTATAAAAGATGATGGTATAGCGAGTAAATAGATACCTATCATGTCACGTTTTAAAATTGCCCATGCTCGTAGTAAAACCTCTGATATTTAAAAATCTCCATAGGCGACATTTTAAGAAATTTTTCAGGTTTCCAGTTTAGAGTTACACAGGAGGTCTAGCACTAAAACAATTGCTCTCTCCTCTGGAAAGTAAGAGATCATTTATTTTTTTTGTTTGTTCTCATGATTTCTAGTACAAAAAAATGTCAGTGTTTACATCTGCCACAATCGCAAGTGATGTCATTACGTCACTACCAGCCTCCCAAGACCATAGAGATGGCTGGAGACTGTCTGGTCTATTATAACCTGGGGGCACGGTCGCATCGGATCCAGGGCTCCCCAATTGCACAGCCACTAGAATAGCATTTTCATAAAAGGGAATTGCTCGCTGAACAAAAATAAATACTGGGATGATGGCTGCAGCTGCAGGCAACATGTTGTTATAACAACTGAAAGTCAAGGCCCTTCTAAGAATTTCACCTGGGGGCAAGTGGTAAAGTGAAAATACTCATAATAAATCTACATATTTACTTGCTTTCTAGAAGAATTTTAGATATGTGGGCACATGGGATGAAGGAAACTCTTCCATAATTTATCTACATTGATCAGGTATATTTTACCAGATATTATAGATCCCCATTACCAGTTAACAATGGATGGAAAGTAAATTCAACTGGCTCAAAATAATGAACATATAAACAAATCCAGAATACATAAAAAAAAAGTTTGGTAGTAATCTTTGTAAAGGTTCTGCACAGTTTATGTTAATTTACAACAAAAAAAACTGAATAACATACTACCCATAAATATCCCTGCTCCATTAATAGACAGCCTTAAGTCACAGTATGGATTCATCTGGAATAATACCTCGGTAGCATACTTAGGAATACGACTTGCACCACAGCCAAACAAAACCTATGATGTTAACTTTCCTCCCCTCTTAGAACAAATTAGCCGCGACCTATCGAAAATGCAGAAAACTCAATTATCATGGGTCGGAAAAATAGCTGCATTTAAAATGCAAACATTACCAAATATTCTATGCTATTTTAGATGCCTTCCTATCCCAATTTCTGCTAGATTTTTCAAGCAACTAAATGCTAAACTTAGACAGTTTATTTGGAATAAAAAAAAAACAAGGGTTGCCTTTTCTATTCTTACCTCCATTACAGCTCATGGTGGTATGAACTTACCAGGTATCAGGAATTACTATTATGCTGCCATCCTGGATCAGATGAAATATTGGTTCTCCCCCCAGAAAGACAAACTATGGTTGAACATAGAACGAGATTCCACCAAGAATTCTGACATATACACCTTGACGTAAGTTAATATTGTACTCCCAAAAGTAGTCATTCCCAATCTACTGAGTATTAAGGCCACATTATTTGCATGGAAACACATAGGGCCAGATTCACAGAGCCATTATGCCGGCGTTACAGGAGATGCGCGGCGTAAGTCTAAATCCGTGCATGCGTATCGATGCGCCGCATCCCCAAAACGATATACGCATGAAATCTACTTTTTTTGGACCGGCGTAATTTAGATAGACCGGCGTATTCGTCCGCGCAAAACTGCGCTAGACACACCATTGATTTGCTATTCAAATATGCAAATGAGGGAGTTACGGGGATCCACAAAAGTAAGTTGGTGCAGCGCAGGCTACGCGCTGTGCGCAACAGCTGCACGTCCTGTCTAAAATTAGTCCATAGAAAATGTGGAATAAAATTAGACAATCCGTCTACATGTCAGCTAAAGCAACACTGTTAGTGAGGAGCTGAGCAGTCACACTTGCTGCACAATGAACTGTATGCCAACATGCCAGTGGCATCCATGCTCATAGCTATACTAATGACTTTAGATGAGCAAAGAAGGAGGAGGGCACGAAGGAGGGCACGGGAGAGGATTTTTTTCCCCAAAAACCTTTTATTTGCTTTTATAAACATTTAAAAAAAATATACATATATATATATATATATATATATACACACACATCAATACATAACATACATACAAATTACAAACACGGTCTCACTATCTTTCAATAGCCCTTTAAAACCTTGATGGATATAATAATCTAATCTAATACAATATTCTTCTCTGATACAAGCCCCTCACTCTTCACTTGATATATCACACACACATAGACATCTTTGGCATGAGTGATTCTGAGGTGTCTCGCATCTTCAGATTCACCCCTCATGCCATCCTGGAATTAACCACAACCCTACAGGAGGACATCAGCAGCCCAACACATGACACCACCCATGACAGCTACATATACAATCCTAGCCCCATCCCCACAGATTTCGAACAGAACATGTATGGGGACAGTTGGCTGGTTGCCGAGTGACATGGGTGGCAGGCATGACTGCCCCCCCGCCCCAAATCACAAGGGGCACATGCACTACTAACATCCTCCTGTCTTATTCCTTCAGGGTGACTCTGCATATGCACTGGGACCCCATCTCATGACTCCTATCTAGAACCCCCCATGGTACCCTGTTGTATTCCCCAAACTTTGTATGCCAGATCATCGGTGCATGTTGCATGCTGCACAACTTTGCAGTGAGAAAGGGCCTGGAGATTTACATACCTGATGACCTGACCCCCGAACCAGACAATCCCCCCCTAACCGAGGCTACCCCGTCTTCTGAGGGAAGAGCAGCCAGGAGCCAGCTCACATTGGGCATCTTTGCACGTTAAACACACACATTAATCATGGCACAATGAGAATGCATGCATGCACACCACTGTGGTCCCTAGCACAGACACATCACATCCTCATCACATTGGATTGGCACAAGCCCACCATGCAGGACTTGTGAGCAGCAACACCACGCCATGGCTCCAATTATGTCACTGTACATTCATAGACCATTCAGACGGACCTGGGGATCACTTCTCCACCACAAATGAGGGTAACACCTTTTCCGGCAGGAATGTCACCCCCACATTCCAAAATCATTCACAAACAAAACCCCAAAAAAATGACCAGCAGAAAAAAAATGCCCAGCAAAAATATATTTAAAAAAAAACACAACAAAGAAAACACAGATAAGACAAAAATCACTCTGCAAAACAGTCACCAAATATCTCAAAGACATGTCACAAACAAACAAACGCTAATAAACAGAACAAAAGCACCTTGCTGTATAGGGAGGGATACAAATGGATGTACTTTTGCAAAGGAAGGGCATTTGTCTCTGTCTATTTAAGCACTCTGCGTAGCTCACTAAGTTGCCCGGGTCCACTTCCAATTTCACTGATTGCGCTGTTCCCGAGTTGTGGGCATGCGCACAGAGGTGCTCACCATGGTCTGCTTCATGAGCGCATGCGCGATCCGGCCAGCCCTTCATTTGCATGGGGTCACGGCTCATTTCAATGAAACACGTCCACGTCCTTCCCAATTTGAATTACTCCGCCTTACACCTCGGAATTTACGTTACACCGGCGCAAATTTCTGCGCAAATACTACGAGGGTACGGTGATTGCGCCTCTACATTGCGCCAGTCTAAAGGAGGTGCACTACGCTGGTCAAAATATGCGCCAATGTACGTGAATCTGGCCCATACTTTCCAAATCTAGACATTTAGAAAAAACAAATCTAAAATTTACCTCCCTACAGAAATTATTAACTACTGTAAAATCCGAATGTCAGTAGACGATTGGATCAAACAGGGATATTTTTTTTTTTAATTATAAAAATGTCACTATCTGCAAGCTGGGAATGTGTAAGCGTTTGAGGGATTTCAACCCGGAAAATACATTATAGATACCATCGATAATCTGGGATTATTTATCCCAACAGAGGGATTATGTTAAAAAAAGGTATTTCATATTTCTATGACATACTTTCATCCCAACCAATTGAGAAAAATACTCATATGATAAAATGGGAGAAAAATGTAAATGTATCCTTTTCTTGGGATCAATGGAAAACATCATTCCAAACAATTAAAAATGCATCCTCATGCATCGAACACTGGGATAACGCCCACAAAATTACTAATAGATGGTATCTAAAATTTACCCTACACTGTCCGAAATTTGTTGGAGGTGCAAATAGCAAACTGGGAACCTCCTACACACGTTTTGGAGTTGCAAATCATTGAGAAGCTTTTGGAACTCAATATCATCCTTCATAGCAGATCTCACAGGTAACCTTCTTGCGCTTACACCTGCCTCAGCATTACTGGGTATCGATCTTGAGATATACCCTACCATTTATAGAACTGTTGTGACCCATATATTGATAGCCTTGAGACTAACTGTTGCTGAACTATGGAAATCCACAGATTCACCTAATATTACCACGGTCATAAATAGATTGAATATCCAAGCACAATTTGAGCTGATGTTAGCTTACAAAAACCATACAATCCCCTCTTTTAGGAGTAGATGGAAAACATGGTTAACCCATCATAGAGCCTCTGCCTATTTAAGAGATTGCAATATTTAATTCTCGCTTGATTGTCTGAAAACATTTATGCTAGTATTAAGCGGTATGCAGGTGTAGTACCATGACTCTTCCATTAGTTCTTAGTGATTCTGTTTTTGTTTATTTTTACTTTTATCTTTTATTTATTTATTTATATTGTTACTTCTTATTTAGTACAGGCTGTACTATTGTTTATCGTGATGTCCTACCAGTCCTACAGTTAGAACCCAGATGGGGTAGGCTGGTCTAGGTCATCAAGGCCCGTACCATGTCTACAAGAAAGGCCTTTACTGTTCTTTTTATGTCTTTGCTGTTTTATTTGTAATACAATTCTGCTCTTTATGCATTTGTTATGCGACTGTACTATCTTATTCGATATAACAAAAATGTATAGTTACAAAAAAAAAAAAAAACTGAATACAGCTTTGAAATTTAAAAGGACTTCATATAAACAAAGATCATTTACAAACCTATCTTTAACCACTTAAGACCCGGACCAATACGCTGGTAAATGACCCAAGGTGTTTTTGCGATTCGGCACTGCGTCGCTTTAACAGACAATTGCGCGGTCGTGCGACGTGGCTCCCAAACAAAATTTGCGTCCTTTTCTTCCCACAAATAGAGCTTTCTTTTGGTGGTATTTGATCACCTCTGCGATTTTTATTTTTTGCGCTATATACAAAAATAGAGCGACATTTTTGAAAAAAAAAAACACTTTTTTACTTTTTGTTAAAAAAAAAATCAAATAAACTAAATTTTAGTCAAACATTTAGGCCAAAATTTATTTTGCCACATGTCTTTAGTAAAAAAAAAAAATCGCAATAAAAAAAAATAGCTACCTAGCGGGAACAGCGACACTAATACAGCGATCAGAAAAATGATCGCTTAGTGACGCTGGCAATAGGGAGTGAAAGGGTTAACTAGGGCGGTGATCAGGGGGTTAAAACTTTATTAGGGGGGGTGGGGAACCGCACTTAGGCGGGGACGTAAATTTACGCCCTTGTGCCTGTACGTGCCATTCTGTGGCCGTATATGTGCGTGCGGGGGTCCTTAAGTGGTTAAAGTATACTATGGATAGCTTGCAGAATCAATGGCAACTGACTCAAACATGGACCCACGAGCAAAGGCAAAATATAAAACAATTATAGCAGGAAGAACTGATCTTCTTTGATTTTGCATAGTAGTCTATTTTAAACAGGGAAAAAACTTTGTGTGCTTATATAATAAATTAAAGAAATGTTCTGTACACCATGTAAAGCAATGACCTTTTTTTGTCATCTGACTGCAGTAACCTACAATGTAATTGAATAGGAGTCTGCATTTTATACATAATTATTGATGCTTATTAAATTATGCAGCACAAATAAAAGTATCCAAGTCAAAGTTACACATTAGAATGGATAAATACATAGCCTGTTAGATCGTTACAGCGGTGGGTGTGTTTTGGAAGTGCCTGATTAACTTGTCATAAGTTATTATGCTGATAACGGAAGCATGGAGCAGCAGAAATACACTGGGACTTAGGGCTTTGGAGAGAGATAAGAAAAAACTACAGATATACAGTTGCGTTCAAAATTATTCAACCCCCACTGAAATTGATCAAAATCAATGTCAAACTGGCCAAAACAATCATTCAGTCATCCTGCTTACAATTAAATCAAAGAGGCACGTGTAGGTCAGACAAATATAACATAACATTTATAATGAAATAATCACAAATGTCTTTTCTGTGCTCACATCATTATCAGTTTTATTCAACCCCCAAGTGACATTCAATCTTAGTACTTAATACAACATCCTTTAGGCCTCGTACACACGAGGGGATATGTCCGCTGAAAACGGTCCGATGGACCGTTTCAGCAGACATCTCCGCTCGTGTGTATGGGCTAGCGGACAGATTTCTCCACCCGACAGATTTCAAAGCATGCTTTGAAATCTATCCGGTGGGAATCTGTCCGCCCGACATGTCTGCTGGTTAGTACACTTACCAGCAGACATGTCGTCCCCCACCGCCGCCGCGCCGCCGCCGAATGGATTCGGCGCATGCGCGGAAGTGTTTAACTTCCTGGTGCGGTGACGTGGCGGTGTCAACGTCACCGCTGTGTCACCGCCACGTCACCACGCCATCCGGCGGCGGGGAATTTGATCCGATGGTGTGTACACGCCATCGGATCAAACTCCCGATCGGACATATCCGATGGAAATGGTCCGTTTTCATCGGATATGTCCGATCGTGTGTACGAGGCCTTACAGTTATAACAGCTTTTAAACGTGAAGCATATCTTGACACAAGTGTCTTGCAGCGATCTACGGGTATCTTCGCCCATTCGTCATGGGCAAAAGCCTCCAGTTTAGTCACATTCTGAGGCTTGCGCACTGCAACTGCTTTCTTTAAGTCCCACCAGAGGTTCTCAATCGGATTTTATTTTGTAGGCACTTTAACCTTTGCTCAAACCAATTACTATACGCTTATTGCGATTTTTTTTTTTATCAAAAATATGTAGAATACATATCGGCCTAAACTGAGAAAAAAAATATATATATATATTTTTTTTAAATTGGATTTTTATTATAGCAACAAGTAAAAAATAATGTTTTTTTTTTTTTAAATTGACGCTCTTTTTTGTTTATAGCGCAAAAAATAAAAACCGCAGAGGTGATCAAATACCACCAAAAGAAAGCTCTATTTGTGGGGAAAAAAGGACGTCGATTTTGTTTGTGAGGCACATCGCACGACCGCGCAATTTAATTTAAAGCGACGCAGTGCTGAAAGCTGAAATTTTGCCTGGGCAGGAAGGGGGTATATGTGCCCAGTAAGCAAGTGGTAAAGCTGGTATTGGTATACTGTAGTAAGGAGGTCATCTTTGTCAGCCCTGTTGCCTGGTATGAAGAATTTGAATATCTGGAAAGGAGGCACAATTGTTTGTTATTTAAAAACCATTTAAGCAGTTAAAAAAAAATAAAAAAAATCAAGGGATCATGTCAGGCAAATTGACAGGTGGTATTTGTGGATGTTCGCAAAAAGCGAATTGGCCGCATTCAGCTCAGATCTCAATTCACATGTATTGCTTCTCTTATTTCTATTAATGGCATACAAGAAAGGGGAATAAAGCAAAATTATGCTTCAGAAGCAAGGGAATAGACTAAATGACCTGCAGAATCTGATTTATCTTCTTACAATGTTAAACAGTAAAGCAGCCTACTTTATAATGGTCAGGGATAGAAAATGCACAATGTCATTTGTGTCACTGCTGCAAGGTGTTCTTTCACATAGTTTGAATTTTCAATATTTCAATACAAATAACACCTTAGGCATTTTAACAGAACATCTTTTCATATAAGGATTTTATTGCTAGGACAGTTGGTTAACCATGCTGCCCAAATTGTAACTTACAGTTCAGTTTTTGAAACTGGAGCAAAGTAATTATTTCTGACATTCATCCGTGCACTACTGAATATATCTTAGCATAAAGTCAAGTTATTGCTCACAAACAGACTAAGATCAGAATAACAAAGACCCAAATAATACTTTAGCTTATTTAATAGAATAAAAAGCAATATGCAGAGTGCAGTGAGCCACAGCAAACAGCTATTAGTCGTTGTTCATTGTCCAGCTGCTACAAACTGTGGAAGGGTAATGGGTTTGAGTACAACCTATAGTATACCGTTATGATATAACTAAAGGAAAAACTTTTTTTGTTTTGAATAGAGTGGAGAGGAATTAGAATACTGTATTTATTGTTGTCTGTGCTTCCATTAGGGAGATTCACCCTTCCTATTTGTCCTGGTAACCGTTATCCCATACAGTAAAAAAAAAAAAAAAAAATTGAAATTTTTGGTTATCAAAAAAGAAGAAACAAGAGTAGAGGCGGAATATTCCAATGGGAACACTAGTTCTGGTGACCCTGGTGACAACAGGGATCCCCTCACTTTGCAGGGATTTCCTTTCACTTTGTGTTGTGAAAAAGAACAACAGGAAATGCCCAAGGGGACACCGGTGGCATAACTAAAACTGGTTTAAAACCTTCCATACCCTATCCAAAATGAAAAAAATGTTTTGCCTTTAGTTCTACCTTAATTGTCACTGTATGCATCATTCACCTGTACTTTTACATCTGAAAAAAAAAACACTACATGCTCAGTAATGTATTTAGGTTTGTGCTGCCCTAGGCCTGACTAAACTCATGCACCCCCTAATTTAAATATGACCTAGCCCTTCCTGTCAAGGCCACGCCCCCTGTTTGAAACCCGCCCTAAAATTTTCAAGTGGGGACACTAGTTCTGAGGGCCTGGGGGAAGGAGTAATGGATTCCCTTAAATTGCATATATTTCCTCTGACTTCCTGTTTGGCTATGGGGCAGGAAGTGAAAGGAAATCTCCAAAATGGGACAAGGATTGTAAAAAATAAACTGACAGGGGCTATAACCCTCCCTTACTCTATCCAAAATGAAAAAAAAAAAAAGGTGTTGCCTATTGTTCTACTTTATGCACAAATTTCTGGTAATTTTATGGAGAGGACTAAAGAAGATATAACCAGGCCAATGGTGCAGCAGAGATATATAGCACAGCGAGAAAGGTTTATGGTCCAAGATGATGGACCACACACCGGCGCCTTCCCCCAACCCACAGTTGCGGAATTCCGGCTC
This sequence comes from Rana kukunoris, assembly GCA_029574335.1. NCBI lineage: Eukaryota > Metazoa > Chordata > Amphibia > Anura > Ranidae > Rana > Rana kukunoris. The sequence goes on along the minus strand of CM056049.1, from coordinate 618,099,450 downwards.
GCCGGCATACCGGAAGCAGTGCGGCCACTTTATGTATCGCTAGACTAATTTGCCTAATAGTGTATTGCAAGCCGGTGGGGACTCTTTTTGTGTTGCCCCCCTGCAAAGTGCTGCCCTAGGCCAGGATACAGCGTTGTAAACACAGTGTAAAATCAAGATTTACACATCAATCCTTGTTTATCAATAAAATGTCAGGACAAAAAAATAAATAAAATAAGTGCACTTACATATTTTCCACAAGAAAATAGCATTAAAAGATGCACAGAGTGGTTTCCAAGGGAGCAGGCAATATCCAAACACCAGTGTGTAGGCCCCACCTGATGCCTGTTTCATCAAAGAATGGCATCTCCAGGGGAAATGGCCAAACTGAGTCAGTTATGCCATCACTCATATATATATCTGATGGCGCTAATGAGTGTTTAACCCATTAGTGATTATCAGGTGGAACTACTGATTAATCCATTAGTAATTAACCTATACAAAATGCTCAACAGAGACATCATGTGAATAGTTAGAAGATGACAGTCACAATTATATTAATAATTTGAACACTATAAAATCAAGAAATGTATATAAATAAAATATATAAATATGAAATATATATTATAATACACATATAAAAATGTTTGATTCAAGCAATTACAGTTAAAAAACAGAGCAAGACAAAATTATTATTATTAATATACACGATTTATATAGCGCCAACAGTTTACACAGTGCTTTACAATGTATAGGAGGCAGGGGCGGACTGACCATTGAGGCACCCGGGCACTGCCCGAGGGCCCCATGCTACTAGGGGGCCCCCATCAGGGTTGCCAGGCTCAGGAAAACCAGGGACAGTATGTAAAAACCTGTGTTTTTTTTTACATCTGTCCCTGATATGTCCGAAACCGACATGTTTTTGATGTGAAAATCCTGAGATTTTAGTTGCCCCGCCTCTGCACTGCCTCCTGGCGTGGTGGCCATCTGTAAGCCCGGGGGCCCCATAATCTTCTATTGCCAGGGGGCCCCATGAGTTTTCAGTCTGCCCCTGATAGGAGGGACAACACAATTGCAGTACAGTTCAATACAAAAGGTACAGGAGGGCCCTGCTCATAGAGCTTACATTCTAAAGGGAGGGGGTGGCGGTACAAAAGGTAAAAGATGCAGAGAATGATTAATAGACAAAGAAAGACAATAGAGAAATAGTAACATTATATGGATAGAGACAGAAAAAAAAAATATCATTATTAACCACTTAAGACCCGGACCAAAATGCAGGTAAAGGACCTTTCCCTTTTTTGCAATTCGGCACTGCATCATTTTAACTGACAATTGCGCAGTCGTGCGACGTGGCTCCCAAACAAAATTGGTGTCCTTTTTTCCCCACAAATAGAGCTTTCTTTTGGTGGTATTTGATCACCTCTGCGGTTTTTATTTTTTGCGCTATAAACAAATATAGAGCGACAATTTTGAAAAAAATGCAATATTTTTTTACTTTTTGCTATAATTAATATCCCCCCAAAATATATATATTTTTTTTTTCCTCAGTTTAGGCCGATACATATTCTTCTACCTATTTTTGGTAAAAAAAAAAAATCGCAATAAGCGTTTATCGGTTGGTTTTCGCAAAATTTATAGCGTTTACAAAATAAGGGATAGTTTTATTGCATTTTTATTAATTCTTTTTTTTTTACTACTAATGGCGGCGATCAGCGATTTTTTTCGTGACTGCGACATTATGGCGGACACTTCGGACAATTTTGACACATTTTTGGGACAATTGTCATTTTCACAGCAAAAAATGCATTTAAATTGCATTGTTTACTGGGAAAATGACAGTTGCAGTTTGGGAGTTAACCACAAGGGGGCGCTGAAGGGGTTATGTGTTCCCTGTGTGTTTACAACTGTAGGGGGGTGTGGATGTCGGTGTGACGTCATCGATCGTGTCACCCCTATAACAGGGATGGCGCGATCGATGCTGCCGCCACAGTGAAGCACGGGGAAGCCGTGTTTACACACAGCTCTCCCCGTTCTTCAGCTCTGGGGACCGATCACCGCACTCCAGCGGCGATCGGGTCCGCGAGTCCCACGGTCCCGGAGCTTCGGACCGGGTCACGAGCGCGCACCCGTGACCCACGGCTGGGTACTAGAACCGACGTAAATTTACATGGATGTGCCCAGCCGTGCCATTCTGCCGACGTATATGTGTAGGAGGCAGTCCTTAAGAAGTTAATGAAAAAAAATACATATTTATAATTACATTTAACTACAGTATTATTATTGAAACAATTTATGTCCTATTCAACATTCAAGCTGAATGGAACATATTTTTTGAGCTGATAAATCTATCTTGTTTTAAGATGAGCGATCTCCCTACTAACGTTACATCCCCTTCAATGTGGGGAATACTTATCAATGGCCATGAAAAGTGTGCCCACTGAGTTCTTACCGTGGCACCTGGTAAAATGTTTAGAAAACCCAGACTTCATAGGACTGAAAGCTAGTACATTTTCTCCCCTAAAAATAATTGTTTTGGCAAAAACACCACAGTGGTGATCAGAACTGGATGTATAAACAATTTATTTTTTGGATTGCTTATACTTATTGAATAAGAGTGGCATATATTTGCACTTTGATACAGTACTCTGAATAGCTCTGGTTTCTTCAAGACAGTGAGTATGACACTATTAGAGCTTTAATAGCACCATATAGGGGATCTTATGGAACCATAAGATCCCATTAATACTACCCTCAAATCTGGCATACATGCACGTACGTCAGATTAAATGACCAGTATTGAAAATACAATAATCTGCTCCCTTTTTTTAAAATGCCCACGCTAGATCTGGGAAATCATCCCAGGCGTTCAATTCTGCTCTATAAAACGTAGGCCCCGTACACACGACTGGTTTTCTCGGCAGAATTCAGCAAGTACCTCGATGGGAGACGTATTCTGCCGAGAAAACCGGTCGTGTGTACACTTTTCGCCGAGAAAACTGTCGAGGAACTCGTCGAGCCAAAAAGAGAGAATGTTCTCTATTTCCTCGACGGGCAATGGGAAAATTTGGCTCGACTAGTTTTTTGACAGCCGAACAAGGAACGCGACGGGGAAAACGATGTGTTTTGCATGTCGAGTTTCCCGGTCGTGTGTACAGGGCCATACACACAAATTACATTTAAGAGGTTGTGGTTAAACTTTGGGCAACCAAAATTACATCCCCGCCTGCCAATAGTATCTTTGCTTGCAACCTCTCAACAATAATTCCTAATTAGAAAATGTAGGGCTCCTGCGGGCCCTTTTCTGCTATCTGGATGATGACTCGGATAAGATTGCTCTGATCCATGCAACAATTACTAGTCGGTTGGACTACTATAATGCTTTGTACTTTGGCCTACCTAAAAAGATCATGCATAGACTCCAACTAATACTGAATGCCACAGGAAGGTTACTTACGGGTGCTGGTAGGAGAGAACATATCACCCCAATTTTGAATACCTTGCATTGGTTGCCTGTCCGTGAGCGGGTTCTAAATTAAGATTGGCTGTTTTGTTTTTCAAAATATTTTTATTGAAAGAAGTTTCATACAAACTATAAAAGCAAACGTGTACAAATTTTAAAAATGTTGTACAAAAGAAAAAGAGAGAGAGCACTGCAGATTTACAAGAAAATACAGAACAGCAGTAATAGTTAATCTTGTGAGCTAGGGATAATAACCATGTGTCCCCAGGGGGGGGGGGATCGATATCAGGGATGTAAGTACCACAGAAGCAAACAGTCATCGAATTCGGCACATTTTACAGAACCATAGAAAGGTAAACTGGATGGATCTGAGGCACTGGAGTAACCCTTAGTGCTAAAACAAGAGATAACATTAGATAACATTTGAAGGAAAGTAAAATAAAATAAAAGAAGGGGAAGGGATGAGAGCACCATAATACCACAATTAATGTAGAAGAAGAGTAGATATCGAGGCCATGGCTATAGAGTTGAAGGCGGCCAACTCATTTTGTCCTGTATCAATGGGGGCAAGGGAGTCGAGTTGTCTAAAGGGAGAGGGTCTTCCCCAACGACTTGCCCAGGTTTACATTTTTGACCTTTCAGTTCCATCAAGTTGGAGAAGTCGGGGCGAGCAGAGGCAAGGGAGAAGAGTTGTGGTATAGAAAAGACAACTGTTCAAAGTTCACCATATCCGTGGATTGAGCCCCGAGATCATGAGTTCGTCCGCTAATGAGTTAAGTCCGTACCAAGCTTATCTGTATAGAGTCATTTCAGCAGTTCCTTTTTAAGTTGGGAGGTAGTTGGGCTGACGTTAGATATCCAGTTCTTCAGGATGGTTCTTCTGGCAGGCAGGTGGCAAATCAGAATCCAGTCTTTGCCGGGGGGAGGGGGCTGGTAAAAGTGACCATGGCAGCAGTAGGGGGTCCCAGTGACCAAAAATGAGAAGTAGAGGATTTTTGGGTAGTTTTAACAAGGTTATTTCAAAAATATATGATGGGACTTGATCCCAGAAAGCAGAGATGAAAGAACAAGACCAGAAGCGATGGGCCAGGGAGGGCTTGATGTGATTACACATGGGACACTCAGGTGTAGTTTGGGCTTGAGTGGCATATATGAAAAGGGATATGAGCCCAGTGAACGATTTTAAGTTGAGTTTCCCTCCAGATCCCGTTGGGGATCAGTTTGTGGACATAATTGAGACCTTGAAAGGAGTTTGGTCACAAGCTTGGTGTCTGGAAAGTCCTTAGACCATTTGGCAGCTGATGAGGTCTCCAGGGGAGGAGTAGATTTCAGGAGAAGAGGTAGGTAGATGTCCGAGATTTTGTAAGAGCCCTGAGCGAGGAGGGTGTCGAATGATACTTTGAACCTTTGCCATCTTCCCTGCAGGCATTTTTCAGGAAGCCAACGCATTGTCCATATTGGAAGATATGTGATGGAGGGAGTGAGAACTTGTCGGATAGAGTTTGAAAACCGATGGGGCGACCAGTTTGCGGTTCGCAGAGTGAGAAGAAATCCGATAGTCCCTTTTGCTTCCAGGCGAGGTACGTATGATTGTCTAGGCCGGGGAGGAAACTCGAATTCCCCTGAATAGGGAGGTGACGAGAGATAAAGGGAAGTAGTTTGAGGAAGTGGGGGAGGAGGGATAGATTTCCACTGACAGTGGAGTAGTGCAACCAAGGATAAAGGGTGAACCATTGCTGATTCCAAGGGGAAATTGGAGTATCGAGAGGATCTAGCCACCCAGTCTAGGCTAGTCCTCAGCAAGCAAGCTAGGTTGTATGTTCTAATATTTGGTAGGGCGATACCCCGCCTGGGAATATACAGTTTGGGGAAGGCTATGCATGGCCGTTTACCTCGCCAAAGGAATTTTGAGATTGCAGAATTGAGAGTTTTAATGTCTTTGTGACATAGAAGCAGGGGAATAGTCTGCAATGGGTATAGTAGGTGGGCAAAACTGACTATTTTTACTAGGTGACATCTTCCCAAGAGCGAGAGAGGCAGATCCATCCAGTTAATTAATTCCTGAGAGATCTTCGTGAGCAGAGGAGATAGTTGAGATGATAGAGAGAGGAGGGTAGTTTCCCTATTTTGATGCCTAAGTATGCGATGTGTGTTTTTTCAACAGCGAATATGGACATTTGGGTCCAGGAAGGGGCGGAGAGGGAGCCTATGGGGAGAATCTCACTTTTGCCATAGTTTATGCGGAGTCCTGAGCACTATCTGAATTCGTCAAACATCTCTTTTATCGTGTTCATATCGTGAGAGGGGTTAGCTGTAAATATGAGGACATCGTCAGCGAAGAGGGATGTACACAAGTCGTGGTCCCCTATTTCAATACCATGTAAAGGGGCAACTTGGGTCAGGAATCTAGATAAAGGTTCTAATGTTAAAAAGGAGAGGGGAGAAGGGGCAGCCCTGTCTCATCCCCTTGTGGAGGCGGAATTCATCCGATAGGAGGTACGCGGCCACCAATCTCGCAACGGGGGCGTTGTACATGGCCTTAATAAGATGGACGAAGGGACCGGAGAAACCCATTTTAGCCATGACCAAGGATAGCCATTCGAAACTTACGTTATTGAAGGCTTTTTCTGCATCTAAGGTGATGATGGCATGTTCACCCTCCGGGTTGCACCTTGCATGTTCCAGAGCCATCATCACCTTCCTGATATTCATGGTGGCCGTCCTACCTTTTACGAACCCTGATTTGGCAGGGTGTATCAGGGAGGGTATTATGGCAGCCAGTCTGGTGGCCACAATTTTGGAGAGAATCTTGACATCAATATTTAGGAGTGAAATGGGCCTATATGAGCCTGGTTCTAGAGGGTCTTTCCCCTTTTTTCCCAAAAGTTAAAAAATAGCTTGGTTACCTGTGGGCAGGTAGGGGCCACCCGACCAGATATGTTGATACACTTCGTGGAGTGTGGTGGTTAGGAGCGAGTGGAATGATTTATACAATTCCCTGTAAAGCTATCCGGGCCAGGGGATAACAGAGAGTACCTTGGAAAGTGATATGGGAGCATTAAGGGCTTCGAGTTGGGAAGGATAGATGTGATCTAGGGGCATTTTCTGGAGGAAGTCAAGGGCAGTCGGAACATCTATGGGATCGGGGGTGTAAAGGGAGGCATAAAAATGAAGCATAGCGTCATTTATACCTTTCTGCGTGTGTTGTACCGAACCCGTCAGGTCCCTAAGGGAGGTAATGTGGGTTGGGCGATTCGGGCCTTTACAAAGCCTAGGGAGCAACTTGCCTGCTTTGTTACCAAATTTATGAAGGGAGGCATCCAGATGTGCCTTTTTGGTTTGCTTGAGGGTCGTAGCCCACGTGTCGAAAGACTGTTTGGCTATGAGCCAGGTCTTCCTGTTGGCTGGGGAGTCATATGCCGTTTATTGATTGGTTTGCGCAAAAGTTATAGCATTTACAAAATAGGGGATAGTTATATGGCATTTTTCTTAATATTTTTTTTTACTAGTAATGGCGGTGATCAGTGATTTTTTTCAGTACTGCGACATTATGGCAGACAATTCGGACACATTTTTGGGACCATTGGCATTTTTATAGCGATCAGTGCTATAAAAATGCCACTGGCAGGGAAGGGGTTAACATTAGGGGGCGAGGAAGGGGTTAAGTATGTTCCCTGGGTGTGTTCTAACTGAAGGGACTGACTGGGGGAAATGACTGATCACTGTTAATACATTGTATGAACAGAAGATCAGGCATTTCTCAACCTGACAGGAGCGTAACGAGCGATCGCGGGTGCCCAGCACCCTATTGGCAGAGCCGACCTGCTGCCGTATAACTGCGGTGGCTGATCGGCAAGCAGTTAATATTCTACAATAGATTTATCATATAGTTGAGTTTCCATATATTGCAACATATGAGACATCCTTAACATTGGCAATATAGGCCCAGATTCACAGAGCAATTACGCCTGTCTAACTGGTGTTAGACAGGAGTAATTGTTTGAATCCTCAAACCATGATACGGCGGCTTCGGGCCTCGACCCGAGAGGCTTACGTCTTCGTAAGCCTTCGGATCTACGCTGCGATATTTTTGCGGCCGCTGGAAAAAGTCTGCGTCGTTTTCAGCGTCGGGATATGCAAATGACTTTTTACGGCGATCCACGAAGATACGAGTGGTCTTCGCAATCGCTTACGTTATTTTTTTGCTACGTACTGTTAGACCAGCTATTTGCTGGTCTAACGGTGCGTAGCCCGTGTTAAGTATGGCCGTCGTTCCCGCGTCGAATTTAATTTTTTTTTTTTTTTTTTACGTAACTCCTTCGGGAATAGGAATGTCCGTAAACGACGCTACTCAAACAACGAATGACGTAACGACGTGATTTCGCGCAATGCACGGCGGGAAATTTCTGAACGGAGCATGCGCAGTTCGATTGCCGCGGGAACGCGCCTATTTTAAATGCTTCACGCCCCCTACTCACGTAGATGGCTTGCGCCGGGAGAAATACACTACGCCGCCGTAGTTTACTGGACAAAATCTACCGGGATTCCACGTAGAGCCAGGTAAAATACGGCGGCGTAGTGTATTTCTGATACTCTACGCGAATCTAATTGTATGTGAATCTGGGCCATAGTTTTCAACCACTAGGTGGTGCTGTGCCATGTCTTTAGTACTATAAAATATATCAGCTTTAATTTTATACCTTATATTAGTTTTAGTCCTCTGTCTTAGCAGTTAGGCGTTGATTTTTTAGACATATTTCATACATTTTTCATTTTATCCCATTTCTCTTGCTTGTTCGCATATTACATTTGCTAACCGGCTTTCAGTCCTGTGATTGAGGATTGTTCCACTGCCTATGACTCATATCGAGGTGTGGTTTTGGTTGGTTTATACACGTGATGAGTCAGTGCGTCGCCCGTTCCCCAGACGACCCCATCTCTTAGCGAACGCACGTCGGGAGGCAGACGCGCTGACGTCATAGCTCTGAGACTGCATTCTGGCCGGCTCTCCATTGTCTTTTACGGATGTTTTTATGCTACGAATGTGTAAGTTGCTATTTTTTGGACATTAAACCTTTATTAAGCGGTACACACTATGGGCCAGATTCAGGTAGTGTTAGGCTGAAGTATCAGTGATACGCCAGCATAACTCTCACTTTGAGCCGGCTTATCTGTTTTCTGTAAGCAGAAAACAAGATACGCCGGGATTAAGTTCCTATACGAGCGGCGTAATTGTATTTAGCCGTCGTATCGGAACTGCAATTTTAAAAATGGCGCTCGGGGCGTTCCCGCTGATTTACGCCGAGAATATGTAAATCAGCGAGAATCGGCAATTCACGATCGTACTCGGGCCCGACGCAGTGACTTTCCGATGTTTCCGTAAGCGATACGCGGCGTAAAGAAAAACATGCCCCCTAGGTGGAGTATCCTATGTTAAGTATGGCCGTCGTCATCGCGTCGAATTGAAAAAGTTTAGCGTCGTTTGCGTAAAACGTCCGTGAATAGGGATTGACGTCATTGACGTTCACTGACAGAATTTGGAGCATGCGCACTGAAAGTCGATGCATGCGCAGTACGTTCGCCGCGGGATCGCGCCTAGTTTAAATAATACACGCCCCCTACCCGCCCAATTTGAATTCTGCCGGCTCATTTTCGCTACGCCGCCACAACTTTAGGAGCAAGTGCTATGTGAATAACAGTACTTGCTCCTAAAGTTTCGGCAGAGTAACGTAAATGACAAACGTTACTCCAAAATAAAGATCCGCTCTCCTACCTGAATCTGGCTGAATCTACCTGAATCTGGTTTCTCTATTCTTGGGTCATTCATGCTGATCTCCGTGGCCATTGGACTTTTTGAGTTATCCAGTTTGACTGCCTGCCTTCCCTGTCATTGGAGATTGTTACAGACCAGGAGTAGGACCACCACTTTTGGTTTAGGTATAGCATACCTTCGGTTAGCGCATAACTTTATAGGTGGTGGCGCACATGTGTTCATTGGTGACAACAATGAGGTTCATTGCTTTCCTCTTCTACACAAGGTTTTCACCTATTGTTTTTGCACTGTGCAATTAATAATTGGACTGCTACACCGATTCATTATTGGCTGGACACTCTTTAAGATTTCTTCTATTTTATTTATGGTGCACCTATGCACATTTTTGCACACTGTGTTCATATTTAATTTGTGATTGGAGCATGTTTGTACAAGACTGCTTCATATTGATTTATAAGAGTTTTTTTCTTATGTCCGATTCACTACATTTCACATTCATTCTTTGCACAGCTCCTCCCCCCTTTTTTGAAAACTGAAGATTTACCCTGAGGATTAACTGCTCTGGGCATGATGTCTCTTGCCAGTTCTTCAGTGGTAGTTAAGAGTTCTTGGGAGTTCTCACTTATTGGAGGACTAAAGATAGTCCTGGATATTTTCTGAAAGTGTTCAGGATAAGAATTCTTTAGGGATTTTCCTAATGTTGTAAGCTTTTTGTAAAAGGTGTGGAACTGTTTTGCAGTGACTTTGTGCTGTTTAATACCTTACTTGTTTTTCATTTGATATATGCAAGTTTGTTCCCTCAGAGAATGTGTTATGCCATGTACACATGATCGGCCTTAAGCCCGACTCACATTGGAATTCCGAAGGAGGAAAAGAGAACATGTAAACTCTGTTGGAATTCCTCGGAATATCCCATGGAAAACCTCAGATGGGCATACACACGGTCAGTCGGACTTTTTCCATCGGAAATTCCGATCGTGTGTACAAGGTATTAGGGGGCAAATGCATTCAATACATTCTTTTTTGATATTACCAATACCAAAGAACATCTGTTGGTTGAAGGTATTCAGAGAAAAAAAAAAAAAACACCGTTCTAGAGCTTTGGCAATCTCAGGCTCCTGGTCAGGTCATCTGAATTTGGGGTTCTTTGAGGTGGTGGAACTTCTACTGAAAGTAAATAGCCTACACTTATGTACAGTATTGTCTTCACTAGTGGTTTTACAGTGCATTACATTTGAAAGATTTTTCTGAAAAAAGCAGGAAAGAGCTTTTTTGACCCTATCAAGATTCAGATGGAGTTTCCCCCTATGCAGTGCACATTATGTTCCATTTGATAATAAAACTGGACTCTGCAGATGACATTGTGTGTCTGTTAGAGGCAGGAGATCAAAGGCCCAAAACGCTGTGTGCCCTATTGATTTCTATTTCTGTGCTGGTGTGACTGTGTTGGGTTCCCAAGTTGTTGGCTAAAGATACCAGCCAATGTGGATTTCAGGCCATCTGTGACCAGAATGAGCCAGGGAGAATAGGACTGGTAGAGGATATAGGAGGCTGTTCCTGATATGAAAGTGCCTCTGGCTATTGGTACATACAGGAAGGTTCAGCTGTGTCATTTTCAGAATAGTGGTTTTCCTATCATTGACCCCCCCCCCCCCCAATGTTGCACAGAGGCATCTGGGGCAGCTCTTTTATATGGTTTCAGGGAAAGATATTTCCTGTCAGTGGATTACTGGTGAGAGTCTGAAAGTTAGGGGGAATAGGAAGAATCTTGAGGCAGTGGGTTTTGTGGTCTCCTGCATGGCTCTGACTACAATGACTCCATTGTGCCCTTACTAGGGAGTGAATAGGTATTGGGGCAATGGCAGGGTTGGATGTTAGGTTCTAAAATGCCCCCTCTTTTTTCTTTTTTGGCATGGCTTTAGGGAGGAGATGTATGCTACTTGGGTATGATTCCAGGGGTAGAAGTGTGCCACAGAAATGTTGTTCAGCGAAGGTTCACCAGGATCTTCTAGAAAAACATAGATATGATGCCCTGTCTGAGAGATACTCTGTAACTTTTTTGATAAATTGGAGAAGTTTCTGTGATGAGGCAAGCAAGTCTCTAAATAAAATGTTAAATATATATATAAAAAAAATTAAATAATTGTAGTTGATAACATATTGCGTTTTTTTAACTTTCATATGTGACGTAAATAGGTAAAAGATCTAAGCAGTTCTCTTTACATTTAGGCCCCTTCCACACATCCATCCATGTGCAGATGAAAAAGGGACATACATTGGTCCCTATGAGATCGCGGGTGTCAGCAGATGAACATTCGCTGACACCCAATTTCGCCTGCCTCCGCATTCCTCCAATTCTGCAGACGGAGGAAAACCCTATTTTTCCTTCCGTCTGTGGATCGGATGAACATGGACAGACGGTCCGTGTTCATCTGATCCCCCCATAGGGGAGAGCGGAGAAAAGACAGGGCGGTCCCTGCACAGTGTGGCGAAAAATGTTTTCAAAGAAATTGAGAGTGCCGATTTTATAACAAAACAATGGCAACGCCACACTCTGAATCACGAAAAGGATATTTTATAAAATAAATGCTGTAAACTACTTTACTAGTGAGAAAATAACATCCTGTAATTCATGCACCTTCACACCTCAGATCACTGCCCTACCACTGTACATTTTCCCCACCACTGTACCCCCCTGCACATCTGCCCCACCACTGTACATCTGCCCCACCACTGTACTATCCTGCATATCTGCACTACCACTGCACCCCACTGCTCATCTGCCCCACCACTGTAACCCCCTGTTTATCTGCCCCACCACTGTAAAACCCTGCTAATTTGCCCCACCTCTGTAACCCCCTGCTCATCTGCCCCACCACTGTAACCCCATGCTCATATGCATCATCCGTGTACCCCCTGCTCATCTGCTCCACCACTGTAACCCCCCTGCTCATCTGCTCAACCATTGTAACCACTTGCTCATCTGCCCCACCACTGTAACCCCCTGCTCATCTGCCCCACCACTGCTCCCCCTACTTATCTGCTCCACCACTGTAACCCCCTGCTCATCTGATTCACCACTGTAACCCCCCCTGCTCATCTGCTCCACCACTGTAACCCCCCTGCTCATCTGCTCCACCACTGTAACCCCCCTGCTCATCTGCTCCACCACTGTAACCACTTGCTCGTCTGCTCCACCACAGTGCCACCATGCTCACCTGCCCCACCACTGTAACCCTTTCTCACCTGCCTCACCACTGTACCTCGATGCACATGTGTTCCACCTCCTTTCTCCTCTGCACATCTACCCCACCTCTGTACCCCCTACTCCTTTGCCCCACCACTGTAACCACCTGTTTATCTGTTCCACCAATGTACGACCTTTCTCCTCTAACCCAACACTAAACCCCCTGCTCATCTTTCCTACCACTGTAATTCCCTTCTCCTCTGGTCCAACACTGAACCACCCCTGCTCATCTGTCCCACCATTCACTGTACCCCCTGCTTTTCTGCCCCACTGCCGAACCCCCTTATCTCTCCCACCGCTGTACCCCTTGCCCTTCTGTCCCACCACTGTAACCCCCTTCTCATCTGTCCCATCAATGTACCTCCCTATACATCTGCTCCACCGCCGTATCCCCATGCTCTTCTGTCTCACTACTGAATCACCTTTTCATCTGTCCTAAGACTGAACTCATCTGCTGTACCACTGTAACCTACTTTCTCATCTTCCCCACCTTCTCCACATCTGTCTCACCTCTGTACCCCCCTGCTCTCCTGCCCCACCACCATTTCCACCCTGCTCATCTGCCCCACCAATACACCTCCTTTCACATCTGCCCCACTGATCGACCCCCTGATTTTTTGCCCCAACACTGAACCCCCCTGCTCATCTAGCCCAACACTGAACCCCCTGCTCTTCTGTCCTACTGCATAACCCCCTTCTCATGTCTTCTACCACTGTACCTCCCTGCACATCTGCCCCACATCTGCCCCACTGCTGTACCCTTCTGCTCTTCTGTTCCACCTCTGAACCCCTCCTGTTCATTTTTTCCACCACTGTATACTCCTGCTCATCTGGTCCACTGCTGTACCCTCTTCTTATCTATGATATGAATGATATGCAGAGCAGTGAAAGGAAGCACAGATGAGACACATCTACCTGTCCTGGCACACTCATCCTGCTGATCCACCTCTCACATCCAGCCCACATGTTTGTATGTGATGTCACATAAAAGCATCTGTAATGGATGTGCAATAATGAGCTCAGGTCAGGGGCATTTTCTGAAAGTAGTGGGCCTGTGTGCAGGATCATAAGTTTGGCCCCCCAGGAGCTGAGAAAAAGTGGTTGGGTGTGATTTTCATTGTGCTGAATACTGTCTGTGATTTAAAAGGGACACAGAGTGCAGGGGTTTAGTAGTAAGTGATGCAAAGGTACAGGAAGAATTTCAACGAAGTTTCCAGAAGCTCAACGGTAATTCTACAAACTGTAACCGGATTGTGGTTTTTAATCACAGTGAAATCCATTCTTTCTGAGATTGGTAGTGGCAACCAAGTCAGTCATCTTCCTCCAGATCATGGACGGAGATTGCAGGGCTGTTATTGGCTTTAGCAGTGGCCAAGATAGTCCTCCTCTTCCTGGAAACAGGTACCGCCCCCCCCCCAGCAGAACTGCACCCAATCTCTTCCCCATCACAAAAGCTGACGTTTACCTTGTGTTTACCTGTGAAAAAGGTTTTTAAAAAGTTTTGCTTAAAGCCCAGCCTTAGTTTTCCTGTAAACTACACAAAGAAAGTTAGGTTGGCTCCGAAAAGTAATTGTTCATTGTGTTCATTGATTGTAATGCCTCTCCAGCCCTAGCACAGATACTATGGCTGACAGAAGCATGCAGCTAAAGACTGTTGCACTTTGTGTGCAAACAACAGCCTTTTCACAGAATTAAAAACAATCAGCAAGACATATGTTGGATCTAACCTGACGTAATTTGTATAGTTTATAGGAAAATTTAAATTTGGCTTTTACCAAACAAACCCATCAAATATGTAACCTTTTACACACACAACAAAATACAAGGTATTTATTATGGTTTTCCATGCTCAGATAAAACTAAAACATAATAATTATGATGGCGACGGCTGCTTTTAATTTTTCAACTAAGCAAAAACTTGAGAAATTTCAAATCTAAAACAAGCACTAAATGTTTTTCTGTGCTTTCAAAAGATATATATATTGATTTTAAAAATAAATACATTATAGATACCAGCATCTTGGGTGCACACTATATTTTGCAAAATAAAGATTTTATATATTAATAAAATTAAAACATAAAAATGAAAAAAGAAAATTAAACTAACATTGCTTCAAAACCATTACAGTTTCCCTTTCATATGATCCCTCAGAGCTGTAAGTAATACTGGTGTACTAAGAAATGGAAAATGTGATAATATATTTATTCAATAATATTATACATCTATGCGGAGTGTATTGCTGACATTTTTTTTCTAGCTTAACTTTTGCTGACTAATCCAATCTTTATGTAGTTTAAAAACTGTACAACTGTATAAGCTATATATTTTTCATTTTGTTTTATATTCATTGAGTGCAATTTTTAAAAGATTACAATACCAGAAAAGGATTTTCTCTAGATCCTAAAAATGTATTCCTAATCTAGCTGAGACACCTATACACCTATAAGATGCCCTACCGATGCCTCTAGTTAATTGACTTTGAGAAATATATGGAACATATATGGGAAGAAAATTTGGGTGAAACTTTTATAAAATGAACAGAATTGTAATGCTGCTAGTCATAATTATTTTATGTCACCTTTGCTACACTGTTTGCTGGAGAGAAAAAAACAGTTACCTGCCAATTTTCAGGTCCAAAGGCCTCTCTGACAGCAGCTTATGTGAGTCAATTGATTTTAATTTACTATGATTGAGAACACTAACTGGATTGCTTATGGATCTACAACCATATACAAATTAAATAACTCAATCACAATGGATTAAGTAAATAACTACACAAAAAACATGCACCTACTGTATATTACCCATCACTGCATGCATTTTCCTATGTGCTGGTGCATACACAGCCATATACACATCTAAAGCACTAGGTTGGTTTGAGCAGCGTATTATCCCACATATTCCCACACTTCTGAGTTAGTGCCTGA
Source organism: Rana kukunoris (assembly GCA_029574335.1). Classification (NCBI taxonomy): domain Eukaryota; kingdom Metazoa; phylum Chordata; class Amphibia; order Anura; family Ranidae; genus Rana; species Rana kukunoris. Next base: position 618,084,060 of record CM056049.1, on the reverse strand, counting down.
TGCCTGCTCTCACTTTCTAAATACCGGTAGGGATACCAGTTATCCTCCAGCTTTGAGTGGTGCTCCAAGTTTACACGTGATTACAGAAAAATATCTATTGAATTGCCATTAATGTAATTGCTGTGGACAACCAGTCACAGTGATCACATGATTAGGAAGCAACCACCTGCTGCTAGCATTAGCACCCACTTATTTAATCTGCTTACCAGTGCCATGGAACACCACTCCTTTGTTTAGAACTCCTCTACTGAAGAGTCCCCTGCAACTGGCACCAAAGAGTGTCAATTTGTTGTGTGCCCAGCTGTGTTTAGCGGTTCCTTCCACTGGCCTCCACATCACTAAAGGACACAGTAGTGACATAGAGTTTGGTAAGAGCAACAACTGAGCACAGGAGATTTCAATATTTATCTTATTTTTTTTTAAAGAGACACCTTGTTTTAGAGTAGGGATGAGCTTCGAGTTCGAGTAGAACTCATGTTCGACTCGAACATTGCCTGTTCGCCGTACAGCGAACTATTTGGGGTGTTCGCAGCAAGTTTGTGTGAACTTTAGAACCCTGTTAAAGTCTATGGGACAATTCACTATAGCCACAAGTGATTTTAAATGACGTTTTTCCTTCAGAAATTACATTTTGTGCAGAGACAGTTCTAAGCACAGGAAACAAGTGCTACTTTACAGGCATACTATACACACCCCCCTAGGTACGAAATTTAAAGGAATATTTCAATTTTACTGTTTCACTTTAAGCATTATTAAAATCACTGCTCCAGAAAAAACGGCCGTTTTTTAAAACTTTTTTTGCATTGATACATGTCCCCTGGGGCAGGACTCAGGTCCCCAAACACTCCCCTAGGGCAGGACCCGGGTCCCCAAACACTTTTTAGGACAATAACTTGCATATTAGCCTTTAAAATGAGTACTTTAGATTTCAAACGTTCGAGTCCCATAGACTTTAACAGGGTTCTAAAGTTCACACAAACTTTTGGTCTGTTCACAGGTTCTGGTGCGAACCGAACCCAGGGGTGTTCGGCTCATCCCTATTTTAGAGCTTTTGTTTAAAGTGACCCTATCAGTGGTTCAACAAAAAAACATAAAAGAACATACCTGTGAAGTAGACAGCTTTATACATTCCTGTCTGTCAGCTCTCTCTTAAACTTCACTCTCTAGGTCCTTGTGTTGATATTTGGCTTCTTGGGCTGGTAAAATAACGAGGCCCCCTGACAACCATGTGATTTCTAAGCCATAGTGTCATAAGGACAAAATAGTGATGTAGGGGTTATTAGGAGGAACCACAGTGGCCAGAGTGGGCCATTCAACAACCAAAAGTGCTGAACAGGATCATCTGCTCCACATCATGCTAACAAACAGGCATGTGTAAATTTGTTTCCTTTACATCAGGGGTACCCAACGTCTCTGGGATTGCGGGTCGGCAAGTCCAGATCACAGGTTGCTGACCACCCATCCCAAAGCATCAATGCTCTGGGATGGGTAAAGGGTAGAGAAAGCAAGGGGCTGCAGAGGGAGCAGAGCCGCATAAGCCGCTGCTTCCTCTAAAGCATCAGCTCCTGTCACAGGTGGAGTGATACCAAATGCACTCCACCTGAGACAGCAGCATTTTCTACAGCCAGCGATTCCTGCAAATGCAGAAAGTTAAGGACAGTTATTTTTTTGAAAAATCACAGTTTGGGCATCACAGTAATCACAATCAAAGAGTTTTGGGCATATATGAGCAATAGTTTTGCAATGGTTAATGCACTGTGCTGCACCCACAGTGCAGGTAAACAGTAGCCCATCAGTGTGAAAGCAGCCTTAGGCCTCTTTCACATAATCAGTCAGAGCGGGTCTGTCTGTTTATTTTTCAAGTTCCAATCGGACACTCTATTCACCTCAGTGGAGCAATGGATGTAAAAGGAATTGTGTCTGTTTATACCCGCCTACATCCAATCTGATCCATTACAAAAAAAAAAAAAAATGGGATCCATCCCCAAACAATTTGAAATTCTAAACCATTTAATTTCATTGTGGCCCGCAATCAGTTACCATATCATTAAAGTGGCCCTCACTCTTCAAAAAGTTGAGTTCCCCTTTCTTACAGGTGTATTATTTTGTGTTTTTATTGACTCCCTAAGAGCTGATGTCAATGATATTGTTATAAAATCGATTTTAGTAATAAATACACTTGTTGAGCTACCATTTAACCAGTTTTTCAAATTCCAAGACTCTATTATTGCTATGCCTTTAGAGCTCTATATTACTTACTAAAGGGGTAAGCCTTTAGAGCTCTCCTTTGATATGTGTAGAATGTAGCAAGCAAAAAAGGAATAGAAAGCAACATAATTTGAATAGCTTTTATTATATTTTTTTCTGATATGGGCTTTTTCATCAAGATGTAATAAAAACCATTTCAAAATAACTACGTTACACACGGCCGCAACTTGTCTTGCCTGGCAAGATGTATGGCCAATATTTGAATAAGATACACAACAGCAAACAATAAAAGCAGACTTTTCCATACTGTGTTCCACTCAGGTTTGGCAGGTAATCCATTTTTAATGGCTAACATTTCCTATGCAAACTTTTGCTGGAAATCCATTTGGTTGCCTTTTGCAAGTCTAATATTATTTTCCTCTGGGAGACACTGCCCTCTCAATGTATTCCAAAGATAAATGCCACTAAAAACTAATTATAAATCAGTTCTCATTTTTCATAAATATTTTAGACCAGTTATTAGTCTCATAAAGCATACCATTTCATAAATACACATTCCATAGGATAGCACAGAAAATGGATGTGATTTACTTTAACCGGGCTTGCACACTCTAGAAGTATAGCTATATGATATATCTGCAGTTTCTGCATTTACATTTTTGACAAATATTACTTTTTACTGGTAAATGATATAGTAGTAAAGATCACATCTAAGTTATAAAATACAGTCATATATTTTCATGTCATTTTATAAAGAACAAAAGTACCATTATAGTCCAGGATATTGGAAATTCTACTGGGATAATGCATAAATACCTAATGGGTTATCTTAATTAAAAGAAATTATTCTTGTTAATTATTTTTTTTATATATGTGAAAACAGATCACTGGTGTGTTAATAATGTTATCAATGTGTGGTATTAATAAAAAAGTACTTGCTTACTTTTTTTTCTCAAAATGCAAATCCAAAAGTCAGCCAAAACAATGTACTACCTATGTTGGTGATACCTTATCTAAACAGTTAATAAAAATGCAAGGTCACCTCACCTTACAGCCCCTTCCACAACCCCTGAATTACTCTATATTTTGCATTTCAACCATTTTCTGTGATGTCACTTGGCTTTACTGCTGTATAATGGGAAAGCTAAAGATCCTAAATCTTGTAGGAATAGACTCCACTACTGTACAGAAGCACCTTAGGAATTTTCAGTTTTTCTAGGATCCCACAAAAATTTGCAATGATGTCCCCCTCTTCTATTCTAGAAGTATGATGTACTTGTTCTTTTTTTTTTTCTTTAGTTAGCTGTTATTGGAAGGGGGTGCAAGATAAGCAGCCTGTGCATTTTCATAAAAAATAAAAGAGCACACACTGAGCTCTGTATTGTGTTTAATCAACAGATATTTATATATAAAACATACAATAATATAAAAGAGCAAGCATTTATAATATAACTAACTAAAAATGGTAAGAAAATAACAAAACATATCTTAACAAGTGCTAGATGCCATTACCTTGACTATTCTAAAGCCGACCATAGAGGGAGTGATTTTCTTCCCAGCAACCATGGGTAGATAATCTGGCTACCAGGAGATCATTAAGAAGGGAGTGGGCAAGGCTTAAAAAGCCTAATGATGTGCAAGTGGCTGCTAAACTACCCATCTCATCAGTGATGACCAGAAACAACTGCACATTTGTGAATGTTTCATTATGTCCCTGCTAGGAAATAAATATTATACTATACTATACTATACTAGCTCTGATAGGTCTATTAGAAAGGTCTCATAGTCTACACATGTGCAGTCAATAAAGCAATTATATAGGATTTGTAGAAAAACAAACTTGCCAGTTTTACAGTGTAAATAACCTCATTCTTGCTCTGATTGACATCTATGTACACATTCACCATCCCTCCATGCAGGGATGAAGGGCAGTTCTAGAAAAGTTGACAGTTGTACATTGTTAATCATATGGTATGGGCAGAGATGCATTTGGCTTCACGATGACAGGCAGTTGGATAAACAGTTTTGCTAACTTTGCAAGAGAAAATGGGAAACCCATCTTCCAGGGACACTTACCCCAGAATGCAGTTGGATTTTTTATTTAATTTTTCCCTCAAATCAGCTCTAATGAAATGTTTTAGAGTAATAGGGATTTAAAGCTGATCATCTTTTTCAAAATGGATTAGTTCCACCCTCACAGACCATTGGTTTAACCACTTAAGGACCGTCGCACGCTGACGTACGTCAGCAGAATGGCACAGCTGGGCAAAAGGGCATACTGGTACGTCCCCTTTAAGATCCCAGCCGTGGGTCGCGTGTGTGCCGCCGGTCCTGAGCTCCGTGACCACGCCTGCAGGACCCACAGACCCGATCGCTGCCGGTGTCCCGCAATCGGGTCACAGAGCTGAAGATAGGGAAGAGGTAAGTGTAAACAAACCTTTCCTCGTTCTTCCTAGTGGCAGTGATCGTCTGTTCCCTGTCATCGGGAATGACGATCAGTGACGTGTCATGCCAGGCCACGCCCCATACAGTAAGAATCACTAACTAGGGCACACTTAACCCCTACAGCACCACCTAGTGGTTAACCTCTGCACTGCCAGTGACAGTAATCAGTGCATTTTTATAGCACTGATCACTGTAAAAATGACAATGGTCCCAAAAATGTGTCAAAAGTGTCCGATGTGTCCGCCATAATGTCACAGTCACGATAAAAATTGATGATCGCCACCATTACTAGTTAAAAAAAACAATATTAATAAAAAATGCAATAAAACTACCCCCTATTTTGTAGACGCTACACTTTTGCACAAACCAATCAATAAACGCATATTGTGATGTTTTTTTACTAAAAATATATAGAAGAATACGTATCGGCCTAAACTTTTTTTTTTATATATTCTTTGGGGATATTTATTACAGCAAAAAGTAAAAAATATAGCATTGTTTTCAAAATTGTTGCTCTATTTTTGTTTATGGCACAAAAAATAAAAAAACGCAGAGGTGATCAAATACCCCCAAAAGAAAGCTCTATTTGTGGGAACAAAAAATTACGCCAATTTTGTTTGGGAGCCACGTTGCACGACCGCGCTATTGTCAGTTAAAGCAACGCAGTGCCGAATCGCAAAAAGTGGCCTGGTCCTTTAGCTACAAAATGGTCCCGGGCTGAAGTTGTTAAATAGGTTGAGACTGAAGCCACTTTACAGAAGATGAAGTCGAAGTAGATTTTGGGCAGCTTTCAGACAATTCTCTGACCCATACTATTGTTCCCAACTCTAGGAATAAACAAGCCTGCATCCTAATTTCTTTAGTTTAGATTTTTTTTCTTTTTTCCCCATACCCCTGGTTATTTGTTACTTGTTGTTTTTGTTGCTCAATTTAAAAACAATTAGGACTGTATGACACAGTAAAAGCCAGTAGACTGTTGCCCGCTTTCCTTCTATGGTTGGATAAAAACAGTAATTTCCCTTACATATTAAAGATTTTACTACAAATTACATTATAGATTGAAGAGCATCTATCTATGCTATGTTTGTATGGGAAGAAAATGTAGAATATTCCTTACATGACTTGTACTATGTCATGGTCTGTTAAATTTATGTACAGTAATCTAGTTACAGTCTATAAATAAACAATTGAAAAAAAAAATATGTTCTCTTAACAGGGGTCCAAGGAGGAATAAACTCTGCAGCTCAGTCTAACCAAAATAGTTCCCCATGTTTTATTAACATTATTAATCTACTGAATTGGTGTTTAATTTGAATGATCACTGTTGGTTTACAGGTATATAATGTAACAACTTGCCAGTAAAATAAGTAGTGCTGTGTAGTAAGTGGTGGAGTGCCTCCATAATCTGCAATAAATATGTTGCCAACACTCATAATTTTGAAAGCCACTTGAATAACTGGTAAAAAAAAAATAAAAAAAAAACAACATTTCTAAACAAGTCTAGATTAATGTGAATACCTGTTACTAGTTAAATATGGTCATATTTTTTATTTATTTTTATTTAAGAAAAAAACATGGTATAATAGTGGTAAATATTGAGAATTAAACATAATCAAAATGATCTGAACTGAGGCCAGCTGGGTGATAGGGAGGCTACCTGTGTAATTGGATCTAGAGCATGGAACCTTAAAGCGGAGGTTCACCCTTAAATCTCTGCTGACATCCACAGTATGCTGGATTTTTTTTTTTTTTTTCGGGCTGTACTTACATTTTTTTCTTGTTTTCACCCGACTTCCGGGTTCTCGATCCCCCCCGGGGAGTAGGCGTCATCGCCTTCTGACGGGGGCTCGGCACTTTACGGCGCCTGCGCAGTCAGCTCTACGCGGCAGGCGCCGTATACCCCAGTAAAGAGCCGAGTCCCTGTCGGATATTTTTGGAAGGCGATGACGCGCTTTACCCGCACGTCAATCGTCTCCTGGGAGGATCATCACTCACTCCCAGGAGACATTGCGCAGAGCTCCCCGTCGGGGAAAAGGAGCGACACGCCCACTCCCTGCAAGGAAGAAGACCCGGAAGTGCAGCTGAAGACAGGGAGGGTGAACCTCCGCTTTAACCTCCTTAGTGGTATTACCGAGTCTGGCTTGGGGTGAACTTTTCATACCAAAAGCGGTATCCCCGAGCCTGACTCGGGATTGCATTGCAGGATACAGGGGGAAGTTACTTACCTTGTCCCTGCATCCTGCGATGTGCCCCCTGCTGTGTGTGTGGGCTCCTCCACTGTATCTCCTCGCTCCATTCACAGTGCCGATTGCCGAGCTCCGTTCCCTGCGACGTTACGACAAATTCAAAAAGTGTAACACGCAATACACATACAGTATACTGTGATCTTACAAATTACAGTACTGTATCAAATAATTACACATCCCTTTGTCCCTAGTGGTCTGCCCAGTGTCCTGCATGCACTTTTATATAATAAAAACTATTCTATCTAGAAACTGGAGATTGTCCATAGCAACCAAAAAGTGTCCCTTTACATCAAGAGTGCTTTTAGACCAGCTAGAAAACAGCAATAATAAATTATAATCACTGTGCCCAGTCTTACCACACAGAGTTAATCCAGCTCTGATCAATCATCTTTTATTGTTCAGTGAAAATTAACAGAATTCCAATCTAAATAAAAAGTCTGTTTCTCTCTTCTTGCTTTGAGTGACAGGTTATTTACATATCTAGCTTGGACATGTTTATCATATGTTATGTTATGTTATGTTTATCATAATATGAGGTGATCCAAAGTTCATTGTATATTACCAGGATGTGTTATGTGGGGGAGGGGTGGATTTCTCACTTTTTATACTGTGAATCACCTCATGTTATGATAAACATAACATAACATATGATAAACATGTCCAGGCTAGATATGTAAATAACCTGTCACTCAAAGCAAGAAGAGAGAAACAGACTTTTATTTAAACAGGTTTTTATCTGGAAGTTGATTAATGAACAAGAGACGAGATTGTAACAAGAATGGCCAACCTAGTGCTGATGCTCAGGTGCTTCTCTGTACTTTCAACTATTACATCTGGTACTCTCAATAGAAGAACAGTTTCAAAATGTAAAGCAATGACAATTTAAATATTGATTGGAACCGGGACAAACATTTTCTTGTCATCCAACCCCCCCCCCCCCCATACAATTTTGCTCTCCACCTGCTCTGGGAAATACAATAAATAACAGCTTGACTCAAAATCTGTTTACTACAGCAGATCAGGCAGCAATTGTCATTGGTTGCCAAAGGTTACAGCAGGAGCGGTGCGTCCATAGGGACGCCGGAGCGCAGCCCCCTCTGGCTCACTCACTCACAGCCAGTGGCTGGCTCTCTCACAGCCACTAAAATATACAGATTCATGCATTGTATGAATCTGTATATTTTCGCCGCTGCCGCCCACTATTCAGGTGGCCGGACATCGAGCGCCGGTCAGCTGAATAACGGCAGCTGGCTGGCTGTGTGGAAGTGCCTATCAGAGCCAGCGGCCCTGAGGCTGTAGTCGGCTTCCTGAAGCTTATCCTCAGGACGTACCAGTGGTGCATTCATTGGATAAGACTGACAGGCGTCTCAGACAATCAGGTAATCTGATTCTGGTAATCAGTAACCTGATTGGCTGAAACGTCATCGAGGGTGGGACGAGGGACATCGAGGGACGTAGAAGCCAGAAAGGTAAGTGCCGGGGGGGGGGCATTTTACTGTGCGCACCATGGCTACAATTGTGGGGCACAGTGGCGACTATTGCGGGGCACAGTGGCGACTATTGCGGGTCACAGTGGCGACAATTGGAGGCACAGTGGCGACAATTGGGGGCACAGTGGCGACAATTGATGGCAAAGTGGCGACAATTGATGGCAAAGTGGCGACAATTGATGGCACAGTGACGACAATTGATGGCACAGTGGCGACAATTGATGGCACAGTGGCGACAATTGATGGCACAGTGGCGACAATTGATGGCACAGTGGCTGCGTTTGATGGCATGGCACAGTGGCTGAGTTTGATGGCATGGCACAGTGGCTGCATTTGATGGCATGGCACGGTGGCTGCATTTGATGGCATGGCACGGTGGCTGCATTTGATGGCATGGCACGGTGGCTGCGTTTGATGGCATGGCACGGTGGCTGCGTTTGATGGCATGGCACAGTGGCTGCGTTTGATGGCATGGCACAGTGGTTGCGTTTGATGGCATGGCACAGTGGTTGCATTTGATGGCATGGCACAGTGGTTGCGTTTGATGGCATGGCACAGTGGTTGCGTTTGATGGCATGGCACAGTGGTTGCGTTTGATAGGCACAGTGAGGCTGCAATTGTTTTGGTTTTTTTTCATCTGCGCCCCCCAAAAAAATTTTGAGCACCAGCCGCCACTGGGTTACAGCATATCATTATGATTGGTTGCTGGAAGTTACACACATTATGGCTCACCGATTAGTTGCTAGAGGTTACAACACATAATTTCTGCTTTCTCATTGGTTGCTAGAGGTTTCCTGCACATCCTTATAGCTCACTGATTGGTTGCTAGATGTTACTGCACATCCTTATCACTCACTGAATGGTTGCTAGAGGTTACTGTGCATCCTTGTCTCACACTGAATGGTTGCTAGAGGTTAGTGCACATCCTTAACACTCACTGAGTGGTTGCTAGAGGTTACTGTGCATCCTTACCTTCCACTGACTGCTTCCTAGAGGTTACTGTGCATCCTTACTGCTCACTGAGTGGTTGCAGCCTACAGCATTCCCCTTTTCATTTTTTTTTGGGTGTGGCGGCAGTGTGATTGGCGATGGATTTACATTGGGGGACGCTGTTTTTTTTTTGTTTTTTTTTAAATAATGGAATTGTCAACAACTGTCTGTGTTTTCATTACCTTTTTACACTTTTGTGGTGAATGGGTGTGGGGTACTATGGGTACCCCTACTCATTCACATAATGGGTGGCAGAATCTGGGGGACCCCTTCTTAATGGGGGCTTCCAGACTCCAATAAGCCCCCTGCCCGCAGACCCCCACAACCACCGGCATGGTTTTGGGGATGAGGGACAAGGTGCTTTGGAGTGGGGGACTCTGCCATAAAGCACACACACCCCCCCACCTTGAGGGCATGTGGCCTGGTATAGTTCAGGAGGGTGCATTCGTTCACCCCCCACCTTTTCTGAGCTGCCAGGCTGCTTGATCGGATAAGGGTCTGGATTTGGGGGGTCCCCACGTTGTTTTTAAAAAAAATTGGGGTGGAGTTCCCTTTAAAATCCATACCAGAGCCGAAAGGCCTGGTGTGGACTGTGGGGGACCCCATGCAGTTTTTTTTTTTTTTTTCAATAGCCGAGTTCCGGCAACTGTGAGTCATTTTAAATGTGATATGACATGTTATGTTTCGGGGATTGCAGCTTTAAGGATATATATTGCCCACGTCCACCTGAAAGAAAATTGCATTTCTACCACCTTCACGGTGTATGGACTATTCTCTTGATTGAATGGGACTATATACACCACGATTATATCACCATTTTTTTGGTCATTCCCATGTCTACCCATTAATATATTTAACGGTGGAATATAACAGCTCACAGATGCTTTTTTAATGTACACTATATACATTTATACCTATTCACGTTTGTGGGGGGTTTTCTATTGAAAGAGTAGTTTAGCTCCTGTCCATTCACATTTTTGACTAACATTTGTTATTTTTTTGGTTGTCACTTGGGATCCTCCTATAGGTGGAACCTCAACTGGCGCTGCACTTATTTACTCATATCTTACTCCTTTACAACCAATTTCAAAGTTCAGATTAAGCAAAATAAATCTTGTGAGTTCTCTGATACCAGAGACAAAATGGAGCAATGACAATGCATTTGTGCTAGAATACATTAACATATGGACTACAAAATTTGGATGTGTAAAGTAGCCACTGTAGTATGCTTTACATTTTTTTTCCTAAGCAATAATTATATTACATAGTGTGGTAAACCAATGGTGGCACCAAACAGGGCAACAATTATAATATTTTATTAAGATGTGTAGAATAATGTTGCTGTTATGGCAATCATAGCTATAGTTACATTTGGGAAGCACAGTTTTTATTTCAAGCATGTCTTCTTTTTCCAAACTTTCTCTAGCTGAAAAGCAAATATAACATTACAACTATGGCCACACAGATCCTCAACTTTAATCTCATCTTAATTCTGAAGTTCATGCTGTTTTAAGTTCCTTTGAAATTCTAATCTGGGTTGACCTCTTCAGAGAGATGCTGTTTTTCAGAAATATATGTTAGTAAAACTGTCCAAAAGTGTAAACAAAGTGAATATATCAGTATCACTAGCTAAAAGCTACATACACTAAAACTTGTGAATGTTGATATCTCCTGAAGTTCATAATTAACCTTAAAGCAGAGTTCCATCCAAAAAATGTTACTTACGCTTTAAGTGTTGGTGATCCCTGATCTGTAATTTTTTTTGGGGGGGGGGGGCGGGTACCCTGTTTTTACAGGCATCCAGCTCTGGCATGGGAAGGAAGATCACCTCTCCCCCTTCCCTCCCATCTTCTGGGACACATACCAGGTCCCAGAAGATTGGCCGGCCATTCACAGCGTGCAGCGCGTCTCATGCATGCTCAGTGTGCGTCCGGCTGTGAAGCCACAGCCGGGCGCCCACAATTAGAATACCAGCGCCATGGAGAGGAAGGGAAGAGGAGCGGGGCTTTGTGTGCCCACATTGCTGGACTGTGGGACAGGTAAATGTCCGATTATTAAAAGTCAGCAGCTACACTTTTTGTAGCTGCTGACTTTCAAATAAGTGGAACCATTAGATTCTCACCATTGGATTCTTAAAAGCATGCACTGCATACTTAAAATTATTCAATAAGTCTAAATTAAAAATAAAATAATACGACAAAATAAAGCTATAACCCATAGCATCCACACAGTTTTCACCTATTTTTTAGTAGGGCTGTGCAAATTAACTTTTAATTGATCGATTAATCTTTAATTTTTTTGATCGATCAAAATCTTTTGATTGGTACTCATCTCTCCGCCGGCTTCTGGGCCTTCAGGGAGTTCCGTAGGAGATCCGGTAATTTCACGGACACCGGCGGGGCTTGCCGTGTCCATCCTTCATATCTGCATGCCGGCGGGACCTTACTATCTGCCACACACAAGGGCTGTTACACTTTCCTCTATCAACCTGGGATTCTACAGCCATCCACTGGGATATGTGATAGTTCCCTTCACGGGACACATACATGCCGATCAGCGCTCAAGTCCTGCAGGAACGCGTGGGAACGGAGTTCCTGCACTTTTTCACAGCAGGAACTCAGTTCCCTTTGCAGGACTAGAGCAGCCGAGCAAGTTCTTTCTAAATCCTAAACTCGCGGCAGACCTCCGCAATGTCTCCTGGGAACAATGACAAAAGCTCCCAGGAGACATTGCGGCATCGAGGAAGTGACAGAATACCTGCACACTACCCGATGAATCCATATACAGAAAGCGGTAAGTAACATAAAGTATTACTAAGGTGGATCTAAAAAAAAAAAAAACATGCGGTTTAGTAATTATGCATATAAGCGTACCTTTTTTTTCTTTTTGGTGGGGTAGTGGATCTTGGGTGGGAGTTCCCACACTTTTTCCCCAGGACTTGACCCTGATGCCGACGGACTGATGTTAACCTCTCCTCATCTGGATTCAGCAGTAGTATCGTTGTACACATTTTTATACCAGTATCATACTTAGCTACATGTTATGACTGTTTTGGTACCGTTTGGTATTACTCGCACTATTTTTACAGTTTATGTAGCTACATCGATTTTTTTTCCAGTGCAATATTTATTTTGTTACCTTCTTGAAGACTATAAAAGTTTTAATGCTATTCCCATCGAGCTGCCTTTGTGTGTTTTTTGTATCCTGCTATCCATTATTCCAGTAGTTGGTAGCTGCACTGGAAATCTGTATGTGCGTTGTAATTAATCGAAATTAGTCGATTAAACGATTAAAAAAAAACGATTTATCGAACACAGAAATGTTGATCAGTAACAGCCCTATTTTTTAGTGAACAGGCAGAAGTGTGTCTGCTGGGAAATGCCTATCACGGAAGAGACCAGGAGGAGACTGTGACTTTTAAACAATGAACGCCCGCAGCCTGTCAAGAATTTCAGGTACACTGACTCGAGCACAGTGAGGCTGCAATGGGCACAGTGAGGCATGCAAATGGGCACAGTGAGGCATGCAAATGGGCACAGTGAGGTTGGGCACAGTGATGCGTGCAAATGGGCACAGTGAAACTGCAAATGGGCATTGTTGACCCTCTTTTCCGCTTACAGTAGCTGCTGCATTCTCACCCTAGGCTTATACTCAAGTTAATAAATGTTCAAATGTTTTGTGGTAAAATTAGGTACCTTTTTTTTTTTTTTTAGTTTGCACGTGGACATTTGATTTTCAATTATAGAGTTCTATATCTATAAGCCAATATTTTATACACTTTTAAGGAGTACCATTATTGTTGCTAACCTTTACACACAAAACATTTGTTGCCGCTATATTGATTGTCTGTATAGCATTTGGTATTCTACAGAGACAGCCAAACCATATTTTTTTTCCTTTATCATTATCTCTGGATATTTTAAATGATAAGTTCACATTTGGAACATGCTACATTCTGGTGGAACATGTAACATGCTTCCCACTGTCTATTTTTTTAAAAGAGAGCTCTGCCCACACAGCCATACAGAGGTATAGGTTGAACGCAAGAGAACAAGTCTGCAGAACCCCACCTTGCACCCATGATCTACTGATCTTGGGTGCAATGCTTTCCAAAAATAATAATGATTTTTTTTTCTGCTAGAATATGTAGATTTTTTTTTTTTTTATAAGGTGAAGTTATCTCTTTATTTCTGTAAAGCCTTGCCTGAATAGAGAAGCCACAGAGGCAGATTTAGCTGTGTGTTTGTGTGTGCGTGTGTGGGAGTTGTGAGTAATGTGAACTTCAGGTATTCAACACTACAAATGATTGTTTTTTTTTGTTTTCAGCAAGTTAAGTTAACCTGGTAAACATATGAAAAGTCGAATACAGATTCACCTGTTTGTATGAAATATTAAAGATGGAGGTTTATCTATATAGATTTTTTTTTATAATTACAAAACCAGAAAAAAAATAAAGTGATGTTTAAAGTTATTGTTCTGTCCTTAACAGAATAAACAATTCACTGTATATACAATACCTTTCAACTAATCCAATTGTTCACATATTTTATATCTGAAAATGCTTTCAGGTTTAACCTGGCGATTCTCCATAGAAAAGTCACTGAGGTCCATCTGAAAGCTTTGATATGTTTCTGAACAGGTCTAGTTTGTGAAGCAAAAAAATAATATGTTGTACATCACAGGATGGTTTCCTTTTTTTCTTGTAGCAGTGCTAAGAAATGAAAGTACAAGTTCACTTTTTAAGTTGACCTTATCTGGTCTAAACCATTTTAAAGTAATGACAACGCTGAAGCTTAAGTACATGTGTGCCTCTAAGTACCATCTACAAGAAGACCCCTGTGTTGCTTGGAAACCCCACTGGAATCTAGGCCCTACCAACTCTTGTCAATTAATCATCCAATGCCAGAATTTTAGTAGACAGTGGAGGTTCTGGTATTTGACATTTGGATGACAGGACCAGGGTTTATAATCAGGATGAACAGAGCTTATTCTATACTTTGGCAGAGGTTGAGGCCCTACATCCAGCATAGGTCTAGAACCCAAGTGGGCTCTATTGAGACATTGATATGGATCTGATGACTAATGCCGCGTACACACGATCATTTTTCAGGTTGTAAAAATGTCATTTAAAACTATTGTGTGTGGGCTTCAGAGCATTTTTTGGGTTCTGAAAAACAGGCAATTCTTTTTTCGAACATGATCTATTTTTTCACAACGTTTTAAATGTTGTCTTTTTTTGGGTTGTAAAAAATGGCCGTTTTAATGATCAAGTTAAAAAAAACGTAGTTTTTTCTAGAGCCTGAAAAACTTTGTTTTTTACAACCTGAAAAATAATCGTGTGTATGCGGCATAACAATTACCACACTGTCTGCATGTGAAAATTGTTGTTTTAAGCCAAGGCAAAGTCATTGGAAGTAGAAACCTTCTTCCACCACTTCTTTGTGGTGCTTCCTAATACTACTGTGCACACACATTGTCCTGTTTGCCCAGGGCCTGCTAGTTTTTTTTACAGGTCATGGTTCTAGGCTTTTTCTCCATGTATGTTTTCTTTTTTTTTTTTTAACATAAAAGTAAACCTATACTTGAAGGATCTTTTAATAATTAAAATATATATTACCTCTCTGACATTTCAAAAATATTGGGTTGACTGGATTGATTTTCTGAAATCAAGATTTGTTGATTTTGATTCAAATCATTGCCAATACTGAGGGTGCAGGAGATGTAATTGTTGGAATTCTGTGTCCCCTTGAAATATTTACCCTAATAAGCATGTGCTATACTTCCTTAAAAAGTGTAGGCCAACATCACCTAAATGTTGATGCTCATTTGGGGTAGGCACATCCATGTTGAATTGTTGGCCAACCTCTTTTCTCTTTCAAAGACTTTCACAATAAGATTTCCTTAAAGTATTTTTTGTCTCTGCAGACTACTGCAAGTCCATAAAGACAGAGTCACTCTCTCAGTTCGATTTCCAAATTATAAATCAATGTAGGGATTAACACTTATTTGGATCTTTAAAGAAAACATGGAAGCTGTCGTTGCTGACTTCGTTCGGCAAATGCATCTACTTGACTGTCTTGCCGATACATTTGCTTCATCTCCTAATTATGGAGATAGGGATTTCTTGTTCTTCGTCAGTGCATTCGTCAGGCATTGGAGCCAGATGGTCAGCATGCCAACCAGGTAAGTTTAATTTGTGAAAGAGACAATTTATGGTAGATCCTAGACCTCCTTTACAAACAGTTTCCTTTAACAGCAATGGCAGCGTCAAATCTGAAAATTTTAGCAGGGATATATCATTGCTGCTCAGTTACCAAATACCATACAAAATTGTGTTTCTTATTAAGTGTAGAACAAAAATCTCCTGCACTCCGGTGTTTCGCTAGACACGGGTGGTGTGATTGCAAAGTCTAATGTCTTGCAGCCCTCCTCAGAACAATGGGTATTCATACAACTAAAAAGAAAGAGAAAAGAAGGAGGGAGCACGACCTAGTGCATTAATAATATAAACGTTTTATTAAAATTAGAATAAAAGCAATGGTACTACTCACAAACGAGCTTAAGTAAAGGCTTTTCTAACAGTCAACCTCAATCTCTTGGCACCTGCAGGCAGTACTTAATGGCAAGAGGATCGGATGGTACCCCAAACGGTTGACCGGCTGACACGTTTTCAGGGCTTACCCCTTTCTTCAGAGCCTAAGCGGTCAGTTATTATATGTACACATCCTCACTGGAACTGTGAGGATTGTATGAAGACAGGCTTGGGGGTTGCTACAAATTTACCCTGGGTCATTGTTTGCTGTAAATGATAATTGCTCTCCCAAAAAAGGGGTACTGCCTGTGTACTTTAACCACTTGACCACTGGGCACTTAAACACGCTTAATAACCAGACCAATTTTCAGCTGTTGGTGCTCTCACACAAGTCATACAACACTGTAACCAAATGAAATTTTTGTTCTTTTTTCCCCACAAATAGAGCTTTCTTTTGGTGGTATTTGATCACCTCTACGGTTTTAATTTTTTTCGCTATAAATGAAAAAAGAACGAACATTTTGTAAAAAAATGAATTTTTCTTAATTTCTATTATAAAATGTAAATTTGGCCTAAAATGTATACTGCTACATATCTTTGGTAACAAAACAAAAAAAAAATGATATTATTTAGTCTGGGTGAAAGTTATAAGGTCTACAAGCTATGGTACCAATTACTGAAAATTGATCAATTTGATCACATCTGATGTACATCTCTCATTTCTTGAGACCCTAACATGCCAGAAAAGTCCAAATACCCCCCAAATGACCCCTTTTTCGAAAGAAGACATTCCAAGGTATTTAGAAAGAGGCATTGTGAGTTTTTTGAAGTTGTCATTTTTTCCCACAATTCTTTGCAAAATCAAGATTTTTTTTTCATTTTTATTTTTTTTCCACAAACTTTTAATATTAGCAGGTATTTCTCACACACAGCATATGCATACCACAAGTTACACCCCAAAACACATTCTTCTATTCCTCCCGAGTATGGCGATACCACATGTGTGAGACTTTTACACAGCGTGGCTACATACAGAGGCCCAACATGCAGGGAGTAGTGTTGAGCGGAATACGCCATATTCGATTTCGCGATATTGCGCGAATATATAGAAGAATATTCGCGAATATTCGCTAATATCGAATATTCGTGATATTTTATCCAAAAAAAATTTTTGCAAAATTTCGCTTATGCGAAAATGATTGCGAAATTCTCATAAACGGAGATCATTTCCTGTATTACTAAACTAATATGCACTAAACACTAACTCTACTTAAAAGAAAGGAGAATAAGGTGGCAAAAGAAGGGCGGAGAAGATAATCGCGCAATATTCCTATTGCGCGATTATCTTCTCCGCCCTTCTTTTGCATCAGAGCCAATCAGAATAACTCGAAAATTCGGCAAAAGGAATATCGCGCAATATTCCTTTTGCCGAATATTCGAGTTATTCTGATTGGCTCTGATGCACCCTTCTTTTGCATCAGAGCCAATCAGAATAACTCGAATATTCGGCAAAAGGAATATTGCGCGATTATCTTCTCGCCCTTCTTTTGCATCAGAGCCAATAGAATAACTCGAATATTCGGCAAAAGGAATTCGCGCAATTTCCTTTTGCCGAATATTCAAGTTATTCTGATTGGCTCTGATGCACCCTTCTTTTGCATCAGAGCCAATCAGAATAACTCGAATATTCGGCAAAAGGAATATTGCGCGATTATCTTCTCCGCCCTTCTTTTGCATCAGAGCCAATCAGAATAACTCGAATATTCGGCAAAAGGAATATCGCGCAATATTCCTTTTGCCGAATATTCGAGTTATTCTGATTGGCTCTGATGCAAAAGAAGGGCGGAGAAGATAATTGCGCAATATTCCTTTTGCCGAATATTCGAGTTATTCTGATTGGCTCTGATGCAAAAGAAGGGCGCATCAGAGCCAATCAGAATAACTCGAATATTCGGCAACAGGAATATTGCACGATTATCTTCTCCGCCCTTCTTTTGCATCAGAGCCAATCAGAATAACTCGAATATTCGGCAAAAGGAATATCGCGCAATATTCCTTTTGCCGAATATTCAAGTTAAGCAAGCACCTTGCCGCCGTTATTTGACGGCGGCTGGTTGCTAAGTGGTTAATAGCTATGGCAGTAGCAAATCTGAAAAGCCTGGTGGTGATACATCACTGCTAAATTCAAATGCCACACAAAACTAAAACATAAGGGAAAACATGGGAAAAGTAGTTGGACATGCAGCGTTCCAGTCGTAAAAAGTAATTGATATCTAAGTCGATTAGCATCTGGTTTAGTATAACATTTTTATGAAATAAAAATACTATGGGAATTCTAACTTGAGTCCAAAATAGTTGCTGATATGCAACTGTGGGGATGATTTCCTAAAAATAGAGAGTGCAAAATCAGGTGCAGCTTTGCATGGTAGCCAATCGTCTTCTAACTTCAGCTTGTTCAATTAAGCTTTGGCAATACAACCAGAAAGCTGGTTTCTATGCAGAACTGCACCAGATTTTCCACTGTCCAGATTTAGTAAATCAACCCCACTGTCAGTAGTCCTCATACTGTTCCAAAACAATGGCTTTTGATTAGGTTTAATTCATTAGAACAGAAGAAGAGCTATGTTTTAATTACAAAGAAAATGTTGGTTGCAGTTAAAACTGCATAATGAAGGAGGGTCCTTAAGACGTCCATAGGGACGTCTTATTTTGGAATTAGCGGCCAAAGGCAAAACACATTTTTAAAACTAAAAGCAATCTCTATTCTGTTTCACAGTGTGTTCTACATTCTATTCAAACGAGAACTGCAGGCAAAACACACAATTTACTAATGAATATGCACGTTGACTAGTAATTTACCTGCACCCTTTGATGCATGTTTTGGAAAAAAAAAAAAATCATTGCTTCTGAAAGTTCTGTTCCCACAGCGCAAAATCAGGCCATTCTGTACCACAATATGTCTGTATTGTTTGAACAGAAATTAGACATTACAAATAGTGCTATTTAGTCCAACTGCTAGTCAAATTGCTTCAAATTTGACTAGCAGTCGAATCAAATTGCTTCAACTGGAAATTTTTAACCTGAAATGTATAAAATTTTAATTAAGCTAAACGAGAAAGTTGTATTTTTTGTATCTTTATATCTTATTGATTAAAGTGACCCTGTCAACTCACAAGAGAAATCAAGATAGAAGCGTCCTGTAAAAGAAAAGCTCATATACTCTCTGGCATGCCCACACTAAAAAAGCTTATTCAGATATACTTATGCCCCGTACACACGATCGGAATTTCCAGTGGAAAAAGTCAGATGAAATTTTTTTTTTCCATTGGATATTTCGATCGTGTGTGTGCCCCATCCTTCGGAAATTCGGACAGACTTAGAAAGAGAACATGTTCTCTTTTTTTCCCAATGGGAAAAATTTCCATCGGAAATTCCAGTCGTCTGTATGTAACTCCGACGGAGAAAAAAACATGCATGCTCAGAATCAAGCCGACGCATGCTCGGAAGCATTGAACTCCATTTTTCTCGGCTTGTCATAGTGTTGTACGTCACCGCGTTCTTGATGGTCAGAATTTGGTGTGACAGTGTGGCCCGGTTCACATACATCAGCGCATATTTATGTCGCCGTAGCGTATCTCTTTTACGCTACACCGGTGCAGCTCGGAGAGGCAAGCATGGAATTCACAAAGCAAATGCTCCCAACTCTGCGCCGGCTAAGCGTATATTTCGTAGGCGTAAGTAGAAGTACGTGGAATGCAAATGATGGGCCGGGGCGCCAGGCGTAGGCAAGTTACGTTGGCGGGATGAAGTCTGTTTTTAGGCGTATCTTGGTTTGTGGGTCCAGCGCACAGATACGACAGCGCATATTTGTACTTACGCGGCGTATCTGGAGATATGCCGGCGCAAGTGCTTTGTGAATCCGGGCCTGTGTATGCATGACAGCTTGAACTGAAATCCGTCCGAGTTTATCCCAACGGAAATGCCGATCGTGTGTATGGGGCATTAGAGTTGACCTTTATAAAGTTATGTTAACGAATCTTACTGAGATCAGTTAATAGTGGGTAATTGAAACAGTCCATGGCAGTCTGAGCTCTCACCCTTCCCTTCAGCAGAAATTACCTGACTGAAAGCCTAGACATATAATTACATGAGGAACACTGGCGGGAACCAGGAGTGGCTTTCTTTTTTTAAGAGAGTTAAGCATTTCAGCTCTTCTATTACTCTTGGTTTTACCAACCATGCAAGACTGATAAAACCCAAAGCCAACAAGTCTTTACAAGAATAGGAAAGGGCTTCGGTCAAGCTTTTATTTCACTTCATGACCCTTTTCCTTGTTTTCTGTCCCAATGACACAAGGACAAGTCAGTGGTAATTGAAAGGATTTTAACCTTTCCTACTACACTAAAATATGTTTTTTGTTGCTGTATTTGTTCCCTTTGGAGATATCCCCTACCCTTTTTCTCTATCTCTGGGACAGGAAGTGAGGGGAAATCTCTTTTACTAAGGAAGTCTACAGAAGGGCTAATCTTCTCCAGTCTATCAAACACTAAAACAAATTTGGCTAGAGTTGAACAAAACATATTGATACATCTACCTTATATACTCGAGTACAAGCCAAGTTTTTCAGCACATTCTTTTGTGCTGAAAATGCCCCCATCGGCTTATAGTCAAATCAATTTTTTTGCGCCTGATCTCCCAGACTTTGGGCACCCAGTACCAGCTGACCATAGCCCCACTCTTCCTCTACAAGTGTGCAAAGTTTGTTGTCCGGGGGACCTACGGCCGGGCACCCCTTCCATAGACTCCCATGTTAAACGTCAGTCTAGTCATGGAAACAGTGAGGCATGGGCACAGTGAGGCATGCACATGGACACCCTAGGCTTATACTTGAGTAAATAAGTTTTCCCATTTATTTGTGGTAAAATTAGGTGCCTCGGCTTATATTCGGGTCGGCTTATACTCAAGTATATACAGTATTTACATAAAGCTTATTTCATTGAAAAATGCAAAGGACTACACACTGCCCAAGTAGAGATATTTAGTAGAAATATTTTGGGTTTCCAACAGACCTAATTGTTACATATTTTCTTAGAAAACTTTCAACAAAGTGTCTCTTCATACTGAGAAATGAGACAAATGGATTTGTTACAATAATGATATTGTCAAGTTGTAGCAAAAAGTAGAACAGGGGGTTCTAAGTTACGGGAACAGACACAGTAACATCACTTTTATAATACATATAATATATTACCTGTCTGAAAGTAACCAAAAATGGAGCAAGTTAATTTAGTGGATAAAGACTATTACTGTTCAGTCAAAAGTAATTAAAAAGAAGAAAAATGGTGCAAAAGAAAAAAGTTTAAGTCACAGTCTTATCTTAGCCTTTAAAAACTACAGGCGTTTTGCAGCAACTCCACATAGCTATGTGTTCCATTTATTTTCAAGCGAAATAGGTATGACAGTTTTGTATTTATTCATCAATCTTCATGTAGTGGCTTAGCAACATTAATGTATTATACGATATTATGCATGGCGCTGTGTAGATGTTTCCATTATTACAATAGAGCACTACAATAAATCAGCCGGATCAATTTCATTATTAAATCAATGTCATGTGGTCATTGAGATTCAATGTTATGTTTAAAAAAAATAAAAAATCTTGACTATTGATAAGTGAATGATGCTTAGCAAGACACAAGAGGCAGCGTGAGCTTCCGAAGTGTCTGCCCACAGTAAATCATTTCTAAGCACAGCCTTGCTTTGTGTTGCATGAAAACTGGATAATGTGCAACTATATATATATAGCTGATAATCTATGGAGAAAATATGCTATATAATGTATATATTACACTCTACACAATAATTTAAGCTCAGTTGTTCCTTTATAACTGACCATTGATGAATATTTAATTATATGCATACAGGAAAGTTATTCAGCAGCAATGTTCATTATCATGAAAAAATCCTAAGAATCCATCTAAACCTGCATATACTAAATAATTATATGGAATATATTTTATATATATTTTACCACTGATCCTATACATTTATAGGAATTTAGAGGCTCAAGAGAAAGAATGTTCACTAAGCTCTGTACTGATTGTCTCTGTAGCTGATGAGCACTGCACAGTATATACATGATCTAATCCTTCAGTGCCTGCACTAAACTTGTCATTGCTTATAAACAGTAGCTGCTGTCACATGTGATATGTATGATCATAAAGATGACCATAACAAGCACCTCATTAACGGTGACTTTAAACTATACGTGATTAGACGCTGAAAGCACCAGCCCCATAACAACCTAAACAGAACTTTTATTGGCCAAAAAAAAAAAAAAGGTTACATGACTCATCTACACCCATATTCATTATTGTCACCTTCTGAATAAGGTATATTTATGATGGACCGACATCTGTCTTTATTGTGTATCCTGGCACAGCTTTCTGTCTAGCTGTTCACAAACTGAATAATAGGCAGTGAAGATTAACTCATGCTAATATGCTATGATTATCAGTTATAGGTGATTATGGCCCAGAAGCACCAGCAATTAGTATTAAACGGCAGGTTCACTCACTAATCAGGGCAAGGCATGGGCTGAGAACTGGTGGCTGCTAGATGTTCACAAAAGCGCTAAATGTCTGCAGCAAATGTAGTGTGAGATAGGAGTTTATCAGTACAGATATATCACTGAGGTCTGTTAGAAATATGTTCCAAGTGCAATGTAATCTTGGCTAGACAGTGCTGCTTTTCTGCTGCTGTAGCCTGCTTCACCTGTGGTGGGCACAAGCAGCAGCTCAGTCATTACATAGACAGGAATTCTCTTCCATACTGGTCCATTTCTGGGTTTTATTTCACAGCACAGTTTTTAAACCAGCAATTCTCAACCTTTTTTTGAAGTCACGGCACCCTTTAAAATTATGCAAAATCTCAAGGCACCTCTATTTAAAATGGGGTCCTTCTGTTACCCCAGAATCTCCCTCTTTCCTATCAGGGTCCCCTATTCACATCAATGTCCCCCCCTTTTCACATTGAGCTCCTCATTCCCCCCCTTTCCACATCAGAGCCCCAAACCCACTCTTTTACATCAGGGACCTCAGTCACCCCTTTTACATCAGAGTCCTCACCCCCACCCCTTTTCACAACAAGGTCCCTTTTCCCCCCTTTCCACATCAGAGTCCTCACCCCCACCCCTTTTCACAACAAGGTCCCTTTTTTCCCCCTTTCCACATCAGACTCCTCACCTCCACCCCTTTTCACAACAAGGTCCCTTTTCCCCCCTTTCCACATCAGAGTCCTCACCCCCACCCCTTTTCACAACAAGGTCCCTTTTCCCCCCCTTTCCACATCAGACTCCTCACCTCCACCCCTTTTCACAACAAGGCCCCCTCCCCCCCCCCTTTCCACATCAGAGTCCTCACCCCCACCCCTTTTCACAACAAGGTCCCTTTTTCCCCCCTTTCCACATCAGACTCCTCACCTCCACCCCTTTTCACAACAAGGTCCCTTTTCCCCCCTTTCCTCATCAGAGTCCTCACCCCCACCCCTTTTCACAACAAGGTCCCTTTTCCCCCCCTTTCCACATCAGAGTCCACATACCATACTTATACATCAGGGACCTTGTCACCCCCTTCACATCCAAATCCTCATCGTCTCCTTTTCACAACAAGGTCCTTTTTCCCTCCTTTCCACATCAGAGTCCACATCCCACCCATAGACATCAGGTACCTTGGTCACCCCTTTCACATCAGAGTCCTCATTCCCCCTTTCCACATCAGAGTCCCCAGCCCACCCTTTTAAATCAGGGACCTCAGTTGCCCTTTTTACATCAGAGTCCCCAGTCCTTCCTTCCACATCAGAGACTTTAGTCCCCCCCCCCCTTTTTATATGGGTCAGCAGTAATTGCCTCCTTTCACATCAGGGTCCTTGGTTCCCACTTTCATATCAAATCATAGCCCCCAAAACTTTTACATTAGGTCCCCCCCTTTTATGTCAATCCTTTGCCCCCGCCCCCACCCTTTTAAATAAGAGTCCTCAGACCCCCCCCCCACGCTTTTATACCTCTTCCCCCTTTTTATATGAGTCATCAGAAATTGCCTTCTTTCACATCAGAGTCCCCCATTCTCAATTCACATTAGAGTCCTTTGTTCCCCTATTTCACATCATAGTCTTCATCCCCTAACTTTTACATCAGGTGCCTCTCTTTTAAATCAGAGTCCTCTCCACCACTCTTTTATATCAGAGTCCTCAGCCCCTCCACCACCCTTTTATATCAGAGTCCTCAGTCCCTCCACCACCCTTTTATATCAGAGTCCTCATTTTCACCTTTTTATATGAGTCATCGGTAATTACCCCCTTTCACATCAGAGCTCCCCTCTATTCACATCAGAATACTTGGTTCCCCTTTTCACATTGTAGTCCTCAGCCCCCCATTTTAATTTAGAGTCTTTAACCCCCCCCCCCCCCTTTACAATGAAGTTCTCATGCCCCCACCTCTTTTTAAATCAATTCTCAGACAACCCCCCCTCCCGCCCATTTCACATCACAGTACTCAGTACTTCCATGTCATAACAGAGTCCTCTGTCCTCTTTACTTTTAAATCAGAGACCTCACCCCCCCCCCCCTTTTACATCAGAGTCTTATGCCCCCCCCCCCCCCCCCCCCCCCCCCCCCCAATTTCACATCAGAGCCTTCAGCTGGCCCATCTACACTATGGAAATGCATGACACTGTGCAAAAATATGGGATATAGCACAGCATGTCTGGTGAGTCGGCACCCCGGGGTGCTGGGGTACCCTGGATAAGAGATGCTACTCTAAACTTTATGGGTCTTATAAGCACAGCAAACACTTATGTGTAAAAAAAAAAAAAAGTTATCCAATATGATGACCTGAGATAATTTCCATTAATTGTCCAACCCAGCATGAATGGAGCCTATAGAGAGCAGTGGGCAGCCCCCATCCATGGTCCATGACACCCGGTTGCTATGGGTTATAGCGCAGCATCAAGGCTCTCTGCACTGGAAGACAATCTGGAGGTACTTATACAATTTGAAACCCCAAAAATCTCCTTCCTACCTGTGCGGGACTTTGTCCATGCAGAGGAAACTTGTCTCAGAGAAGAAGCCTTTCCCCAGATCTGACCGCTCTGATCAACCTCATCATCCGAAAAGGGCGAGCAAATCCAGGGGGTGCCGAGGACTAGGAGCCCGGGGGGGGTCACATACACACCATTCACTTCACTCAGCGACAGGTGATCCCGGAATATCGATGTCCATTCACCGGGACAGATCACAGCTGAATCCTAAGCGGCTTCCCTGTACAGCATCATGCGGCAAATCCCCCCAAAATCCGGCAACTACGCATCCCCCAAACCCGCCGATCAATGATCATCCTATGTGTGAGATGTGATCGCTTCCAGGGGTCCCTTCCACCAATGGGCTCTGCAGACACAGGATCTCCGGCAATCACAGGATCTCCGACAATACGGATCTCTCCGGCAATACAGATCTCCGGCAATAGAGGATCTCCTCCTCGGCGGAGAGTTGGCAGAGCCGAGTCTTCCAGAGATCAGGAGAGGGAGGCAGAGATTTGTCTCTTCTTGCTGGAGCTGCTTTTCTGTCCTTCACCAGCAGGTGACTGACTTCACTCCTCTCCTCTCTGGGCCAGCACTGGAGGGATTTCTCTTCTATGGCAAAAGCAATGCTTCCTTTCCCTTTACCTCCTGGGTCTTAGAGCCTCCCTTCTCCAACTGCACATTCGCAGCAGCTAATCCAGCAGCCAGAGAAGATGAGCCTTGCTACCACTTGTCATTCCCAGAATGGATGATGGGATTTGTCTTTTCAATAGGGGCTTGATCACACTGTATCTGTGGAGCTGTGGTGGTCTGCAAGGCTTATGTGATCTGCTGCACACTGTATTTGTTCAGCTGCAATGGTCTGCAGACTATATGATCTGCACACTGTATCTGTTGAGCTGCAATGGTCTGCAGACTATATAATGTGCACACTGTATCTGATAATTTATCTGTTAAATTATCTGCACATTGTACATCAATGTAGTCTATATGATCTGCACACTGTATCTGTTGAGCTGCAATGGTCTGCAAGACTTTTAGAATCTGCACACTATATCTGTTGAGCTGCAATGGTCTGCAGGCTATATTATATGCACACTGTATCTGAAGTGCTGCAATGGTCTGCAGACTATATGATCTTCCCACTGTATCTGTTGAGCTGCAATGGTCTGCAGATTATATGATCTGCACACTGTATCTGTTGAGCTGCAATGGTCTGCAGACTATATGATCTGCACCCTTTATCTGTTGAGTTGTGATAGTCTGCAGGCTATATGATCTGCACACTTTATCTTTTGAGTTGTGATGGTCTACAGGCTATATAATGCACACACTGTATCTGTTGAGCTGCAATGGTCTGCAGACTATATAATGTGTACACTGTATCTGATAATTTATCTATCAAATTATCTTCACACTGTACTTAAATTTAGACTATATGGTCTGCACGCTTTATCTGTTGAGCTGCAATGGTCTGCATGACTTTTAGAATCTGCACATTATATCTGTTGAGCAGTGATGGTCTGCAAGGCTTATTTGATCTGCACACTTTTTTTAGTTCAGCTGCAATTGTCTGCAGGCTATATGACCTGCACATTGTTTCTGTTGAGCTTTGGTGGTCTACAAGACTTTTATGATCTGCACACTATACTGTATCTGTTGAGCTGCAATGGTCTGAAAACTATATGATCTGCACCCTTTATCTGTTGAGATGTGATAGTCTGCAGGCTATATAATCTGCACACTGTATCTGTTGAGCTGCAATGGTCTGCAGACTATATGATCTGCACCCTTTATCTGTTGAGTTGTGATAGTCTGCAGGCTATATAATCTGTACACTTTATCTTTTGAGTTGTGATGGTTTACAGGCTATGCGCACACTGTATCTGTTGAGCTGCAATGGTCTGAAGGGTATATAATTTGCACACTCCACCTGTTGAGCTGCGATGATCTGCAGGCTATATGGTCTGAACACTCTGTTTAGCTGTGGTGTACACACTCTATCTGTTGAGCTGTGATGGTCTGCATGCTATATGGTCTGCAAGCTCTATGTGTTGAGTTGTGATGGTCTGCAGAGTATATGAACTGTACACTGGTTTTTTT
Source organism: Rana kukunoris (assembly GCA_029574335.1). NCBI lineage: Eukaryota > Metazoa > Chordata > Amphibia > Anura > Ranidae > Rana > Rana kukunoris. Next base: position 618,056,972 of record CM056049.1, on the reverse strand, counting down.
TTTGCTGAGCTGCGATGATCTGCAGGCTATATGATCTGCACTTTCTATCAAGCTGTGCTAATCAGCAAGCCACGTGTTTGGCCTCCTATATCTGTTCAGCTGCAATAATTTGCAGACTACAGTATATGAACTGCAAAGGGTATCTGTTGTGTTACAATAGTTTGTTGGCTATATGCCCTGCACACTGTATCTGCTGAGCTGCAATAATCTGCAGACTACTGTAGTTTTACTGTGCAAATAGTTCAAAATAAGTTTTGCCCATTCTTTAACTTTTATTATCTTTATCGAAATAAACCAAAAATGTATTGGACATTAGATAAGGAAAGGAAAGAATGCTGGAAGGGGGTCCTAATTCTGCACCTGTCCTTATTGTCTTTCTATCCATCTAATTACTTTGCTATATTTTTAATAAAGATATGCAGTGCAGCACACTAAATCATAGCGCAAAACCGAACAGGTCACCAATTATTGGCTTTATGAGCAGAAAAGTGAAGAGACTAAAAATTTGAGCAATTAGGGATGCAAAACTAAAATGTGTTATTTTATGTACAGAAACCCAAATATTTAAAGACAACACCAACTTTGTTTATGCTTATACAGCCATGATAACATTGGAATGTCTGTAGTGATGTTATGTTTTTGTGTTTATTTGGAATGATATATTAGTTACATTGTAGTAATAATGTTTATGCCCTATTCACACCTGCGTGATACGATGCATTTTTCCCCCTAATTTTTTCCACATCTGCGTGCAACAGCATAATGCAACCCATTTATGCGCGACAAATGCTCCTGTACTTTTTCTGTCAGTGAGTCTCATCCATGTTTTGCAGCATTTTTTGCATGTTATGTTGTGCAAAAAAAAAACATGTGATTGCTAGTTGCATTTGGGGTGCTGTTAAAAATTAATAATGGCATCCCAAGCCAGGGCCGTTTGAAGGAAATTGGGGGCCCCAAGCAAAATGGGGGCCCCCAAGCACCACCCCCCTCGTGGGCAAAGCCTACGTTAGCGCTATACTAATTTTTTACACCCATGTTCTTACTTCTCTGCTCCCTCTCTAGTCCCTACTTATCTCTATTCTCACCTCCTTCTTCCCTGTAGGCTGCCGCTGTAGTGTGGCCGAGCTCCTCTTCCTCCTGTCAGTCCAGTGTTCTATCATTATGGGTCCCCTATTAGATAGTGCCCGGGCCGGGCCGGGTACCGCACGGTACAGGAGATTCAGTTTTCTGTGTTTCCCTGATGGACTGAAAGGAAGTGCGCACTCAGTGTGCACTTCCTGTCAGTCCGGCCGGGAAAAGGAAACTGAATCTCCTGTACCACGCACGGTACCTGGCTGGACTGACAGGACTCCAGGAGGAAGGAAGAGGAGCTTGGCCATGCTACAGCCTGGGAAGGGGAAGTTGGGGGCCCCAGGCCAGCTCGGGGCCCCAAGCAATTGTTTATTTTGCCTGTCCTGTAGCGACGAGCCTGCCCCAAGCGCAAACTAAGTTTTGGAGTATTATTCATGCATTTCTGGGACTGGGTAGGAAACATGCATCTCTGTCTGTGTTCCTTGAAAGCATAGGTGTAAATGCAGCCTTCATGTAGTAATAATTGTTTTACTTTCTAAAGGAGAAGTATAGCCACAACTGTTTTGGCTGTACTCCTCCTATAGCTCACATTACAGTTCTTTCTGCACTTCTGTGATACATGTCAAGGACAGTGGCCATCGGCCAACCAATCAATCGTCCCGCACTACTTACCTCATCCTGGTCATGGGCTGCTTCCCCACTGCTTCTTCTCCTTGGCGGCTTCGGCTGCTTCCCTCCTCGGTGGCTTTCATGGCTTCCCAGCTGCTTCTCCTCCTCAATGGCTTCCTGGGTGGCTGTGGCGGCTTCCCCATTGCTTCTCCTCCTGGCCAATTGGGTCTTAAGACCTGTTTCCTGATTGGCCGGGAGGACACGCAGGAAAACAATGGCAAATATTAATTCACTATTGTCACTCAAGTAGGTGGGCTTGGGGCGCAGTGCTCTGCACCCCGAGCCCACCCCCTTTGAAGCCAATTAGAGCCTCAGGCTCTAATCACATGCTTCTAAAAAAAAAAAAAAAACCTATAGAAACCTATACGTCCGGTGCCCTGCACATGGAGATTAGGGGACGGATGTATGAGCGATCGTTACTGGTAAAGGATCCGCCCAGAAGCCTGGACCAATATTGTTCTGCTGAGAGCCTGAGCCAGCCCCTACCACCCCCTCCACAACCCAATGCTCCAGTGAGCCGTGGGGGGGGGGGCAGAGATCAGTAGACTGACTGAATGCTGAGAACTGAGCGATTAGCAGTGTTTTATCGATCAGTTGTCAGTGCAGAGTTGGCGAGGGGCAAATGCAGCATTGGACCGATGCTATATCCACCTAGGTGAGTATAAATGTTGTTTTTTTCTCTTTTATGACAACTGTTTATCAAATTGATATTTCCAGGGAAAAAAAATACCAAAACAAATATTATTGTGCGATATCACAGTTGAATCCCAAGTTTGTTATGCAGAATAAAATATGAGGTAGTGTAGAGTAAAGAGATACCAAATATGTCAAGCCTCAAAACTGCATGTACCCATAAAATGATAAAAAATAATGGTACCCAGAATATCAATGTCAATCATGTATAGCAGGGGTCTCCAAACTATGGCCCTCTAGTTTTTCAGGAACTACAATTCCCATCATGCCTAGTCATGGCTGTGAATGCCAGAGTTTTGCAATTCCTCATGGGACTTGTAGTTCTGCAACAGCTGGAGGGCCGTAGTTTGGAGATCACTGATGTATAGCAATACATAACATGTATGATGTAATTGGCGTTTGCATGCATTTGTGGATGTGTGTGTGCAGAGATACTGGGTTCCTTTTATTAATGTATTTTTTTGTATATTTTTTTTTTCACATTTAACTTTATTGTTATCATGAGGGGCCAATAGCATTGGCCAGGTGATAGGTCCTTGCTATGAAGACATTAAGGGTCTATTAGACCCCTGCATTTGCATTCATATGTGTGGATTGAGGAAGAAATCACAGAATAATATTATATGCAATGGCTAGTTTGTTACACACAGAAGCTGGTTGTTGCCTTAGATCAGTGGTTCTCAACCTGGGGGCCGGGACCCCCTTGGGGGTCAAATGACTATGCCAGGGGTCACCGAATCCTGGGCTGTTCTTGAAGCCCGCACCACTCTCCCAGCCTTTTTATGGCTGCCCACTCAGTTCACGGCATGGCTGGTAGGCAGAGACTAGAGGTCATCTTACTGGTAAGGAATGTGAAGTGGGAGGGACTGGAGGAGACACTATCTCCTGATTTCGTGTCACTGCTGCAAGACGCCACAGAGTCGGAGACACAGTGAGTAACACTACCTGTGATTTATAGTTGCCATTAAAAGGTCCCACTACCGTTCTCGGGTCAGCAGATGACCTTGATCAAGAGCACCTAAGTTGGCTGATTAGAACTCCTGCACCAGCACAGTCCCTCATCCCGACTCCACGCCAGCACTGCCAGTCATCCCACCCCCCCCCCCCCCCCACCAAGAATTAAGAGAAGGAATAAAAATAGAGTACATGGAAGGGAGCGGAAAATAGGTGGAGGAAGAAAGAAAAGGGGAAAGAAAGAATAAGGGAAAACAAGAAAGATGGCTAAAGAGAGGGACGGGGAAAAAAATTGAAATTAGAGAGAGATAAAAGGGAAAGAAAGGAGAACAAAGCGAAAGTGTGGTATACACTAAAATGTACCATAAGGGGATTTAATACCGTACGAGTGGAAGGGACTCGGAGAGCTAAATGTCTGTGGGTTAGGGGCACAAATTACTTGTCTTGCCTTGGGTGCTGACAGCCCACGCTATGAAAATAATTTTACTGTTAGGGGTCCCCACAACTTGGGAAATTTTATCAAGGGGTCACGACACTAGAAGGTTGAGAACCACTGCCTTAGATAATGACAAAGTACAGTATGTGGGCTACATTTGCTGATTCCCTGGTTGTCATGCTGATGCTTTAGTTTCTGTGCTTTATTAATCATTGACCTTAAGTAAGTATAGGGATCAGGAATCCTGACACTCACATACAGCATGTATATTCTGACTCCGTGACTCAAATGTACTGAAATATATATTACACCTTCCGGCAACTAGCATTTTTAGAAGTTAACCAGCATCGTCCATAGTTCCCTCATGCATTTTAAGCTCCAATCCACAGACTAAGCATGTGGGCCAGATTTATAAATAGGCACAATGGGCACATGACTATAGGTGGTACAAGCAAAGAGGCAACCTTTTTCTTTATAATAATTGGCCACACTTAAAAGAAATAGTTATCTCTCATAAAGGGTATTTACACATTATCCCACAATTTTAAACCAGGCAAAGACCAGAAAAATAAGAAAATGTCCTATTTTTAGGAGGTGATTCTCAACAGATGAGTGTTACTTAGGAACCCACTACCTCCAGTATTGAATATCAGACAACATACATGTCACGGTGACCTATGTAAGGTTGCATATATTGCATTATGGGATGCAGAGGTACCATGCCAAACAAGTAACCTTTTGGAACGTCTGTTGTCATGTGGCTTCGTGGTTGGCACTTCTGCTTTGCAGCACTAGGGTCCTTGGTTCAAATCCTGGTCAGGATGCTTTCTGTATGGAGTTTGTCTGTGGTAATGTGGGTTTCCTCCAAAACTCTGAAGACATGCTGCTAGCTCGATTTGCTCATTTCCAACTCTGGTCCCCATGCCATGTATCTATGCATGTAAGATAGGGTCTTTAGATGCAACCCATTTTAGGACAGGGACTGATGTGAATGTACAATTTGTACAGTGCTGCTTAAATTGTTGGTACAATGTAATAAATACATTTATGTTAGGCTCCATTCACATCTAGGCGTTTTGTCGCCTTACGCCCGACGCTGAAGCAGCCCTAGATACGCTGGAGGGGCGAATTAACATTGTCGGCTATGGAGATGGTTCACATCTCTACGCCGAACGCCCAAACGCCCATACGCCTGAAGCTCAAACAAGTCCCGGACCCTTTTTTTCAGGCGTATCGGGCGTACGGGCATAGCCGGCAATGTTAATTCACCTCTTCTGCAAAAAATCAATAGGCGTTTTGTCGCCGCAAATCGCGGGGACAAAACGCCTATTGATTTGTCGCCGCAATACGCCGCTACAGCGTACGCCTAGATGTGAATGGAGCCTTAGACTGATATGCTGTTTTACTGAGAGGTTTACTTTAAGTAAGCTTCTATCTTCCCATTGCTGCATGTCAGCATGGCAGTTGCTGTGCTCAGTACTACAAGCAAAAGCTAAGGAGTTGCATACAGCCTCACACAGCCAGTATAAGTCAGCAGATCCTGCTGTGAAAGCCGCTTCCTACTGCCTCCTATATCTCTCTCTCTCTCTCTCCTCCTTTGCAGCAATGGATGCACAATGCACGCATGAGAAATGCAAAAACACTTCTGCTTAGCTTCAGAAGTGAAGGGAAAGATAACACAGTTATCAAAGTTGTCTCTCTAGTCCTAGCAGAAGCTGTTTCCAGTCCCTCTGTGTCTCTCAGCTGAGCTGTGAGCTGGATCAGAGGAGGGTGTTTGGGAAAAGGAGGGGGGATTCAATCACATTACAGATCAGACAATTTAACCAATTCACACATTGCTGTCTTTAGACACAACCCTAGCCTCATTAGCATTATTACTTGTTAATATGACTACTAATGATAATACTTATGGTGCCGCTTGAGCCTTTCATTAAACTAGCAGAAGTGCAGGGCTTTTTTTCTGGGGGAACTTGGGGGAACTCAGTTCCACCACTTTTGGCCCAGACCCTTTCTTGCCTGCTCACCACAATCACTTGTAAACACAGAAGTCTGGTTTCTGTGTTTACAAGCGACAGCTCTGCACTCTGTGTGTAACCCCCCTGAACTCTGCACTCTGTATGTAATGCAATCCTGGTATTTAATGCCCCTTTAAGACCCTTCTACTGTTTGTGAAATCTGAACAGGGTCGTGGTTGAGTTCCTGCACCTATTTTCTGAGAAAAAAAGCTCTGCAGAAGTGTGTCCGTATATTGCAAGGAAGAACGATGGCAGAAATGTGTGTTTATGCAAAAAGACTGCACAGATAGAACACGTTTCTATGTCACTCACATGGCATTGTTAATAGGTTCAGAACATTGAATATGTCACCTGTCACAGTGCCACAATACTTTTGTATGTCAGATGTTAACAGGTCATTGCTAAGTCAGAATACAATTTGTTAGGACATATTGGGGTTGATTTACTAAAACTGAAGAGTGCAAAATCTGGTACAGCTGTGCATGGTAGCCAGTCAGCTTCTAACTTCAGCTTATTCAATTAAGCTTTCACAAACACACCTGGGAGCTGATTGATTGTAGAGCTGCACCAGATATTGCACTCTCCTATTTTAGGCTGCTTTCACATTGCAGCGGGAGGCGCGGTGACGGTATAGCAGCGCGATTTCTTGCACCGCTATACCGTCGTATTTACCGCGGTATTTGGCCGCTAGCCATAAAAGGGGTTAATACCGCCCGAAATGCGCCCTCTGCAGAGGCGCATTGCGGGCGGTATTACCGCGGTTTCCCATTGATTTCTATGGAAAGGAGCGGTAAACACCCCGCTTCTATACCGCTCCAAAGATGCGGCTAGCAGGACTTTTAGAGTGGTCCTGCTAGCGCACCGCTTCAGTGTGAAAGCCTTTGGGCTTTCACATTGAAGACTACAGGGCACGATTTTTTCAGGCGGTATAGCAGCGCTATTTTTAGCGATGTACCGCCTGAAAAACGCCCCAGTGTGAAAGGGACCTTAGTAAATCAACCACATTGCCTCTTGCACACTTAAGGCTGGGTTCACACTATACTACACGACAGTTATACAACTTTCATCCTTCTTTGCTCTGCGCCATTGGTCCTACATTGGTCCTACATTGGTCCTATATCCATCCTACTTTCATGAACAGGATACTACTTTGATCCAACTTTGTGATAGTCTGACTTGTTCTTTGACCAATCAAAACAATCCCAGAGTGAGATAAATTCCTTTTACTGCTGCTGTAATCACATGTCAGATGTCAAAAGTCGGATGGTAAGGACAAGGCTCCTACTTTCATCCGACTTCAATGATATTCAATTGGCTGAATTAGGATCAAAGTCGGACAGTTAAGACGGCTCTCATAGGGAAACATTGATTTTCACACGTCATGCGACATGAGCTCCCAATGTCGGGACCAGTTTGTGGGACCAGTGTGAACCCGGCATAAAATATGAAAGAGATTTCTGACAGATGCTGGAGATGTAAACGGGAGGAGGGCTCTATGTTACACATTTGGTGGTCCTGCCCCTTACTTCAGCCCTTCTGGACATCGGTACACGAAACAATCCAAACAGTTACATCATCAAATCTAAGTTTCACCCCGGCACAGTACTTACTACATTTTAGTGGTCTGCCCAAAAATCATTACTTGAAGTCACTTCCCATGATTATGGATAACGCAGCAAGGCATTGTATTCCCTCTCACTGCCAGTCTACGAATACCCCAACGAAAGCAGAATGGTTTAGAAGAATAAATTGCATGGAAAGAGTCGAGGAACTCATTAGTATTTCCCAAGGATTACTAAGTTCTATGCTACCTAGTACAATTGGACACCATTTAAAGAATCTCAGCAATACAAATCTATTATAAAATGAACCTGAAAATAGGATTCATTATTCAACTTCCGCTCAGAGTCCCTGGCACCCCCCCCCCCTTTTTTTTTTTTCTCTTCTTCTCCCTTCTCTTTTCCCTTCCCCATCTCTCCCTACCCGATTAGAACTGTTCAAGCACCTACATTATACTTCCCCTCTATTTCAAAAATGACATAAGTGTTGACACATGTATGCTTACATAAATGTTTCTGTATGGAATTTCTATACGACTGTTCTGTTTAGTTTTTCCTCTCTATGTTAGTTCCTTGGTTGTATATCTTTTGCTGTATACAATTCTCTACCGCTATTGTACTTCTGTGAGTATAAAATGTAATATGTATACTTTTCACCTAATAAAACCTTTTTTGTGAAAAAAATAAAAAAAATATGAAAGAGATCATTTTGGAGATGGAAGGTCATTATCAGTTAATGTGTTTTTTGGATACTCTACTGTTGAAGGAGGGGAGGGGTGTGTTGGTAGGAACTTATTGCGCCTAACGATAGTAGAGTAGTAGAGCCTGACTTGTAGGAGGAGACCTCTCTTACAGCCCTGGCTCAGAAGTTATTGGAGTGGGGACAGTGAGCTCGAGAGCGCAGCAAGGTAGGAGTGCCTGGCACAGTGGCAGGGTGATGATCCTCCAGGGATGGCTGGAACTGTAGGCAGCAGTAGGAATATTTGTAGGTCAGCCACTTAGGAGCTGGCAGGAACAGCAGGAAGCTGGAGCAGGGTGAGAAAAGCCGGGTTAGGTGCAACAGAGAGCAGCAGACAGTAGCAGAGGCAGACAGGCCGGGTCGGAGTAGGTAATCAGGCGGTTGGGTAAAGGAGACTAAGCGTGGTCAGAGCTAAAGGCAAGGTCTAGCAGCAGGTAGACAAATAGAAGACTGAGCAGGGTCAAAGCAAGCTAAGGTCAGGATTGGAGATATCGGATGGTCAAGCAGAGCCGGGTCGGTACAGGTAACAGATAACAAGTATGCAGATTACAGGTACAGAGCTGCAGATCAAACAGCAATGCATCATTGCAGTTTATGATTTTTTAAAGGCATAATGGCGCCAAGTAGCACTAGCGTGCACGTGCGCAGGCCTGGATTTACTCCCTGTGCTGCCCCAAGGCCGAGTCCTTCAATGCCGCCCCCCCCCCCCACACACACACAGGGGCCAAGTGATACAGTCGGCGGCTATAACCGCCGACTGTATCACGGGAGAGCGCCCGCAAGAACTAACCCATATGAGAGAGAGCTCGCATGAAGGGGGTTAGTTCTTGCGAGGAGGAGCCAAGACAGCCACTGATCCCCCATCATAGATTCCCCCCATCAAAAAGCCCCCACATAAGGTCATCCATCACAAAGCCCCCCATAAAAGATCCCCCATCACAGACTCATCTATTAGTACAATGTAATGTAAAATTAAATAGTTCAACTCACCATAATGCAGAATGAGTGGGTGCCCTGATGTCACTGTCCCCAGCCAGCGGAGTGCTCCTTACTTCTCAGGTGTCACTGTCCCCAGCGGAGTGCTCCTTACTTCTCAGGTGTCACTGTCCCCAGCGGAGTGCTTCCTTACATCTCAGGTGTCACTGTCCCCGGCCAGCGGAGTGCTCCTTACTTCTCAGGTGTCACTGTCCCCAGCGGAGTGCTCCTTACTTCTCAGGTGTCACTGTCCCCAGCGGAGTGCTTCCTTACATCTCAGGTGTCACTGTCCCCGGCCAGCGGAGTGCTCCTTACTTCTCAGGTGTCACTGTCCCCAGCGGAGTGCTTCCTTACATCTCAGGTGTCACTGTCCCCAGCGGAGTGCTCCTTACTTCTCAGGTGTCACTGTCCCCAGCGGAGTGCTTCCTTACATCTCAGGTGTCACTGTCCCCAGCGGAGTGCTCCTTACTTCTCAGGTGTCACTGTCCCCAGCGGAGTGCTTCCTTACATCTCAGGTGTCACTGTCCCCGGCCAGCGGAGTGCTCCTTACTTCTCAGGTGTCACTGTCCCCAGCGGAGTGCTCCTTACTTCTCAGGTGTCACTGTCCCCAGCGGAGTGCTTCCTTACATCTCAGGTGTCACTGTCCCCAGCGGAGTGCTCCTTACTTCTCAGTGTCACTGTCCCCAGCGGAGTGCTCCTTACTTCTCAGGTGTCACTGTCCCCAGCGGAGTGCTTCCTTACATCTCAGGTGTCACTGTCCCCAGCGGAGTGCTTCCTTACATCTCAGGTGTCCTCTCCCCCATTATAGCCTTTCTATATCCCAGCAGGCAGCAGCAGTGTCTCTACCGCCATTACTGAAGGCTGAGGGGGAACAAATTAGAGGCAACCATTTTCCAAAAGACCACAGATGACTTATAAACAAGAAGGAAGCCTGGCTACAATATAAATTGAGCAGCGGCACCACCAGGGGAGAACTGGCAGCCTTAGGCCTGCGTGGGCAAGTCCAGTCAAGTGGCCCACTAACACTTTGTCGATCACCCACCTACCTGTCACATACACTGACCCACCTACCCATCACATACACTGACCCACCTGACCATTACACACCTGTCACGTACACACTGACCTACCTGACCATTAAACACACACACTGACCCACCTACCTGACCATTACACACACACACACACTGACCCACCTATGTGACCATTACACACACACACACTGACCCACCTACCTGACCATTACACACACACTGACCCACCTACCTGACCATTGCACGCACACACTGACCCACCTACCTGACCATTACACAGACACACTGACCCACCTACCTGACCATTACACAGACACACTGACCCACCTACCTGATGCACACACTGACCCACCTACCTGACGCACACACTAACCCACTTACCTGACGCACACACTGACCCACCTACCTGACGCGAACACACTGACCCACCTACCAGACGTGAACACACTGACCCACCTACCTGACGTGCACACACTGACCCACCTACATGTCACGTACACACTGACCTACCTGACCATTACACACACACACACACTGACTCACCTACCTGACACACACACTGACCCACCTACCTGAAGCGCACACACTGACTCCACCTACCTGACATACACACTGACTCACCTATCTGACACACACACTTACCTACCTACCTGACCCACACACTGAACTACCTACCTGACAAACACATAAAAGATCCCCCATCACATACTCATCTATTAGTACAATGTAATGTAAAATTAAATTAAAATTAAATAGTTCAACTCACCATAATGCAGAATGAGTGGGTGCCCTGATGTCACTGTCCCCAGCCAGCGGAGTGCTCCTTACTTCTCAGGTGTCACTGTCCCCAGCGGAGTGCTTCCTTACATCTCAGGTGTCACTGTCCCCAGCCAGCGGAGTGCTTCCTTACATCTCAGGTGTCCTCTCCCCCATTATAGCCCTTCTATATCCCAGCAGGCAGCAGCAGTGTCTCTACCGCCATTACTGAAGGCTGAGGGGGAACAAGTTAGAGGCAACCATTTTCCAAAAGACCACAGACGACTTATAAACAAGAAGGAAGCCTGGCTACAATATAAATTGAGCAGCGGCACCACCAGGGGAGAACTGGCAGCCTTAGGCCTGCGTGGGCAAGTCCAGTCAAGTGGCCCACTAACACTTTGTCGATCACCCACCTACCTGTTACATACACTGACCCACCTACCCATCACATACACTGACCCACCTGACGATTACACACCTGTCACGTACACACTGACCTACCTGACCATTAAACACACACACTGACCCACCTACCTGACCATTACACACACACACACACTGACCCACCTATGTGACCATTACACACACACACACACTGACCCACCTACCTGACCATTACACACACACTGACCCACCTACCTGACCATTGCACGCACACACTGACCCACCTACCTGACCATTACACAGACACACTGACCCACCTACCTGACCATTACACAGACACACTGACCCACCTACCTGATGCACACACTGACCCACCTACCTGACGCACACACTAACCCACTTACCTGACGCACACACTGACCCACCTACCTGACGCAAACACACTGACCCACCTACCTGACGTGAACACACTGACCCACCTACATGTCACGTACACACTGACCTACCTGACCTTTACACACACACACACTGACTCACCTACCTGACACACACACTGACCCACCTACCTGAAGCGCACACACTGACCCACCTACCTGACACACACACTGACTCACCTACCTGACATACACACTGACTCACCTATCTGACACACACACTTACCTACCTACCTGACCCACACACTGAACTACCTACCTGACAAACACACTGACCTACCTAACTCCTAAAAAAAACTGCACTACTCACCCCCCCTCCCCCACACACAGCTTGATGTAGATAGGGAGAATACCATTCTCCTCCTTACCTCTGCATCTTTGACCACATTTTAGACATCCAGGCTCTCAGCGATGGGCAGGCAATATTGCTATGTTGTCGGCACCAGCGCCGCCATCCAGCCTCCATTGGTGTTCCCGCCGGCCGGGATGTCAGCTGACCTCTCGATGCTCCCATCTTTACCAAGCCCTTCCCCCGCGGCACTCACACACAGACACACAGTCACAGCACCGCTCCAGAGGGATAGGCTGGAGCAAAGGAGTCCCGGAGCGGCGCTGTGAAATTTTACTGTGAGGAGAAGGGGGGAAGTACTCAGCAGCGGGCGGCAAAAAATTGTTACACACACTGCCTAAGTAGCAAGTGCCGCTATGTTAGTGCGGGGGGGGGGGGGCGAAAAGTCCCCGCAGGAGCGGCGCCGCCCCTTCACCCACTGCCACCCCGAGGCCTGGCCTCAGTTGCCTTGTGGGAAATCCGGCCCTGCACGTGCGTGCACGCACACGCACAATTGGCACACCCAGCGTGCGCCGGCACACAGGCACGGGTGGATACTGTTGCCTATTCTGCACAGCAGCGCGTGTGCACATGCATGCACACAAGAGCCTTCTTTCCATACCAGCAGGTCCATGACAGGCAGAGTGGGCTTGGTGGAAATGGTGAATAGTAGCTGTCTTAAGGTGTTGCAGGTGATTGAGCGGAGGGACTTATTATTTGGAAGGGAAGGTAGCATGTCCAGTTTTTGTAAATGTTCAGCTCTGCTTAATCCAGAGGGAAGGTACTGTGTATTGCATATGCAAGGAAGTTGTAAGCAGGCCCGTCGCTACAGGACAGGCAAAACAAACAATTGCTTGGGGCCCCGAGCTGCCCTGGGGCCCCCAACTTTACCTTCCCAGGCTGTATCGTGGCCGAGCTCCTCTCCCTTCCTCCTGGAGTCCTGTCAGTGTGGCCGAGTACCGCGCGTGGTACAGGAGATTCAGTTTCCTGTTTCCAGCCGGACTGACAGGAAGTGCACACTGAGTGCTCACTTCCTTTCAGTCCGGCTGGGAACACAGGAAACTGAATCTCCTGTACCACGCGGTACCCGGCCCAGCCCGGGCACTATCTGATAGGGGAATGGGGACCCATAATGATAGAACACTGGACTAACAGGAGGAAGAGAAACTCGGCCATGCTACAGCGACAGCCTACATGGAATAAGGGAAGGTGAGAATAGAAAAACATAGGGACTGGGGGGAGAGAAGGAACAGTAAATAATTAGTGTAGCGCTAAAGTAGGCTTTGCGTGCAGGGAAGGGTGCTTGGGGGCCCCCATTTTGCTTGGGGCCCCCAAATTCCTTCAAATGCCCTGTTTGTAAGCAGAGGGTACCAGTCAGCTCTAGGTGTGGAGTAGGTGAAAATCACAAGTGACAAATGTATTTAATTTATATACTGTAACAAAACGTCCTACATGAATGCTTTTGTCATATACCGCTTCCTCCTGTCTGATTATAGATATCAGATATTCCAAACCGCTGACAACCAAGAACTAGGAACTACTCGTTTTGGCTGCTGAACATGAACTATTTATTGAAAAAAGTACACAGGTAACACTCGGAACAATCCTCCCTCCCTTTGCATTCAGGGTGGGGTAAACAGTAAAATCAGCAGGGAGAGCTGTTGGAGGAATTCCCCCCTCCTTCCTCACAGCAAATACACATACACATCCCATAATACTTTTCTCCCAAGGCAAACAGACACGATAGAACAATGAAATGCAGCCACACCCCAAACGAGACAACAGCATCAAGCATACACCATACACCAAGCAACATAGCATGGAAGCATTTTAATGCCCAAAGTGCAGAGCCTATTTTTCAATTTAAAAATGTTACTCTTTCAAGGAAAACTGTACTGCATTTTCATTAAGTATGTATTGTGCAGTTTGTATTCTAACATTATCTGAAAATAATTTTTGAGAAAACTTTCACATTTTTACTTCATATTTTGATAACTGTACTTCATAAAGATGTATGAATGCTCCCTTTTTTGGCCATAAAGCAATATTAAAGTCTTGTTTTTATTTTTTTTATTTTTTTTAGAAACAAACATGTTATACATACCTGTTCTGTGCAGTAGTTTTGCACAGAGCAGCCTGGACCGAGCCTCCTCTTCTTGAGTCCCACACTGTTACTCCTGGCTCCTCTCTCCTGCCTGGGTGTCTCCACAGCAAGCAGCTTGTCAGTGGGGCACCCAAGCAGGCATGTTCCTGACCTACGGCTTTGTGTGTCCATTCACATGGAGAGGTGGCTTGGCCCTGCTCCTCCATCTCTTGATTGTCTCACTGGTTGTGATTGAAAGCAGTGTGAGTCCCCGGAGAAGAAAGGCTATTGTGGTCGATGGAAAAAAGGGAAAATAATCACGCTAATACCTGGTAAACAATATGCATAAATGTGACATTTGATGCATAAACATATACAAATAGTGAAAAAAGAAGAAAACACCCAAAAACATGTGGGTTAGTGAATGTGTCCTTATGCATAACAAAAGCCCATACTTCTTATCCAGAGAGGGCTGGTGTGATAAAAATGAAATGTCAAACCAGAAATTAATGTTCAGATATTCTGAAACCAAAGAAAGAAAGGTGGGAGTTCAGATTCTCCTCCACCCAGGTGAACAAAATCCCAAATGGTGAACTTGTGCAATGTATGGCGTTTGTTGATAGGTGATATTCCAATGGGGGCCTCCACCAAAAAAAGCATGCAGATCTGCTTACCAGAAAAAATTGGCCCCTTGGTTAAATTGGACCACAAATCGCATGTAGTGTGTAGCAAACTGCTGGGCTCATTGGGAAATAGACAGCCTGGCATGGATCATCTCCTTAATCGATAACTCCAATGTTGACATTCACATAAACATAGAAAAGAGACAGGGATGCCACGATAGTGTAATTTTTTTTTTAAATGTATTAATTGCAAATTCATATGGTTAAAAACTCACAATTTAGCAGTTGGAAAAACAGCCTTAAATCTGCAGTACCGGACGGTTATGTGCAGATAAACCCGTCAGAGTAGGAACATAGAGCAGTCCAGGGGGTGATGCCAGTGTGCCGCTCGGTCCGCCCGACTAGTTTCGTGACAGAATCACTTCATTGTGGTCATGGCTGGATTGAGAGGGGGCTCAGGTAAGTATTCGGTGGGTTCCCTGTTTTACTTACCTGACCCAAATCTTTCTCTGCCCAGAAACGAGCACACCAGCACTAGCTGGTGTCTCATGTCCTGAATAGAAAGATTAATAGAAACTCAGCCATTGGCTCCCACTGCTGTCAACCATATCTAATGACGTGGTGCCAGGGGGCGGGGCCAAGACCTGCATTCTGTGTGAATGGACACTGATGCGGGACTCGGGAGCATGCCCGCATGGGTGTCCACCAAGGAGAGAGCTTCTCCAATGTGGACACTCAATGCGGGGGGAGCCACCAGCGCCGCTGAGGGACCCCAGAAGCGGAGGACCAGGGCCACTCTGTGCAAAACAAACTGTACAGTGGAGATAAGTATAACATGTTTTTTTTTATGTAAACAAGAAGGACATGCGCCAAAATAAAAGGCAGGAAATAAGGGTTTAATGAAATAAATTAGTAAACAATAAATTGGCTACTCACAAGACAATGAGAGCATAGGCACATAGGGGGTTAATGACTGGTCCGGTGTCACACATATCGTCCACAGCTGCAAAGGTCCAGGCAGGCTGACTTGGCCAAGTCATGGGAGATGTAAGAGCCCATCCTGGGGAAGCCTAGGAGAAGCAATAGGGGGTCCAGGAGCCGTGTATCCTAGTTAGGACGCGATGTGCGTTCCAGCATGAAGCGCAATCCGTCGCCGTACGACCGGAAGTGACGTCGAACCTCGGGCCAACCAATGGGATGACGCGTTTCTCAGCATCCGCTGGTTCATCAGATCCATAACGTCCAATAGGAGCGGACGTACTATATATGCAGGGGATTATCGTGATTGGTCAGCGGAGCTTAATAAACAAAGTGCACACAGGAAGTGCTGGGAAATACTGACATGGATGATAAAAGACACTAAAAATATATTAGCAAAATACGGAAAGTAAAGGTATTTTGCAAAGATTATATAGAATATATATAAAATGTTAAAAATGATATATAAAATTATAAAAATGTATATATATAAATAAATATATATATATAAAGGTATATGACAACATTTCTGAAAAAACTACTATAACATATATTAAGAATTATTTTAAAAATACTTAATAATTACTAGAAAAATTACCAAAAAATACCAAAAAATGCCATAGTCATAGAGACCCAATATAAGATAAATAATAATCGAGCACATAAATTAGGTATGTATATTGGAGATATAAAGTCACCGTACGCATATGCGCAAAGCAAACAAAACCTGCGTGCGTATGGGTGACTACAGATGACACATCCACAAACCAGGGCAATATATACATATATATACATGTATACATGTAGGCGGGGTGTGATACACATACACACGCATGCATACACATATAAATAAAAACATATACCATACATGAAAATGTTAAATCAAAAATAGGGAATGGTTCAGTTTAGACAGTGATATTCTATCACCAATTTTGTAGCCTACTGCAATAACAATACTTTACATCGACCACTTCTTACAACCGCTTGCTCAAGCCCTCCCATCCTATATTCGGGATGGGACTCATCTTATTGAGTTGCTATCTCCCTATTCATGGGAACCTTCTTATCATTGGCTATCTCTTGATGTTTGCTCGCTCTATACCTCTATACCACACTCGGTGGGACTTGAGGCTGTCTCACATTTTCTTAATGCAGACCCTAGTTTAAACACACTTCAGATAGAATTCATCTTGCTGTCTACTCGCTTTTGTCTCGAACACAATTACGTCCTGTTCGATGATGAATTTTACCTACAAAAGCAAGGCACAGCGATGGGTGCTAATTTTGCACCCAGCTATGCCAACCTCACTATGGGTCGTTGGGAAGCCAGCTACATAGACAAGAATAACCCATTTTCTGCACATATCGTTTTTTTCGGACGATATATAGATGACATAATTATGATCTGGGATGGGTCTATTGATTCTATCACCAATTTTGTAGCCTACTGCAATAACAACCCTTTTGGCCTGACCTTCACTTCAGCTAGTGATCCTGAGTCCATATGTTATTTAGACCTTGAACTGTTCCATGACCGGAATACTATCAGTGCCAAGAATTTTACTAAACCTACAGCCGTGAATTCTTACCTCCATCATTCTAGTTGTCACCACCCCAAATGGATCAATAATGTTCCGAAAAGTCAATTCCATCGACTTAGACGGAACTGTACTAGATTGGAGTACTACAAATCTTTGAGTGTAAATCTTAAAGAGAAATTTATTGTCAAAGGCTACCCCCCGAACCTTGTAGAGTCTGCTTGCAATATGTATGATTCTAATTCCCCACCTATATCTAAGAAAATTGAACAGGCCCCTACCACCCGGTTCATTACCCAGTACCACGCTAAACATAAAAAAATGGAAAATATCATTAAAAAACATTGGTCTATTCTAACTCAGGACCCCCTTTTGTCTTCATCTATCACTATTCAGCCAAAATTTGCGTACCGTAGGGCCCCAAATATCAAGAGCAAGATAGCCCCTAGTAAAATGAAATCCACGGTTAACACCAAACTCCATAGGCTTAAACAACTAACTCTTATACCCTTAGTAGGGATGTTTCAGTGCAAAAAGGCCAAATGTTTAACTTGTTCTTATGTTAAACATGGTAAAAAGAATTTTACAGCCAACAACAAGACTTATAATTTGAGTTCCTTTTATAATTGCTCGACGACATATGTCATTTACTGTATTTCTTGCCCCTGTGGACTCCTTTATGTAGGTAGGACGATTAGAGCCCTTCGTACTAGATTTGGGGAGCACCGACGTGCAGTTCATGCTAGCGACCCCAAGTCTAGTATC
Organism: Rana kukunoris; assembly: GCA_029574335.1. Taxonomy (NCBI): domain Eukaryota; kingdom Metazoa; phylum Chordata; class Amphibia; order Anura; family Ranidae; genus Rana; species Rana kukunoris. Next base: position 618,038,935 of record CM056049.1, on the reverse strand, counting down.
GCACGACACTTTGCCATCCACCATCATGGGGATATTTCCCTTTTACAGGTTTGGGTTATTGAGGCCATTCCTGAAACCCCTACTGCAGTCGAGAGATTTCAACGACTATGCAGACAGGAAACCTATTGGATCTATTCCCTCAATACGATGACGCCACATGGACTCAATGAGGAAATAGAAACAAATAACATTGTCTAAGATTCCTTCTGTAATGATCCATTCTTATAATTTCTTTTTGTTGTTATGATTTTTATAATCATCATTTTTTGTATTATCGTCTTTATTTTGGTGGCTGACGATATACTTCCTTGCACCGCATTATATGTGTGTATATGTATATGTGCATGTGTTTATACATGTGTTTGTATGTATACATATATATAGCATAATTTTTTCGTACATAATTTCTCCAGAGAATACATATGTTGATGCACACTCATGACTATACAGGACTGCCTTGTTTGTGCATAAGCTATATATTATTTCCCCCCATATATCACTGTCTAAACTGAACCATTCCCTATTTTTGATTTAACATTTTCATGTATGGTATATGTTTTTATTTATATGTGTATGCATGCGTGTGTATGTGTATCACACCCCGCCTACATGTATACATGTATATATATGTATATATTGCCCTGGTTTGTGGATGTGTCATCTGTAGTCACCCATACGCACGCAGGTTTTGTTTGCTTTGCGCATATGCGTACGGTGACTTTATATCTCCAATATACATACCTAATTTATGTGCTCGATTATTATTTATCTTATATTGGGTCTCTATGACTATGGCATTTTTTGGTATTTTTTGGTAATTTTTAAAATAATTCTTAATATATGTTATAGTAGTTTTTTCAGAAATGTTGTCATATACCTTTATATATATATTTATTTATATATATACATTTTTATAATTTTATATATCATTTTTAACATTTTATATATATTCTATATAATCTTTGCAAAATACCTTTACTTTCCGTATTTTGCTAATATATTTTTAGTGTCTTTTATCATCCATGTCAGTATTTCCCAGCACTTCCTGTGTGCACTTTGTTTATTAAGCTCCGCTGACCAATCACGATAATCCCCTGCATATATATATAGTACGTCCGCTCCTATTGGACGTTATGGATCTGATGAACCAGCGGATGCTGAGAAACACGTCATCCCATTGGTTGGCCCGAGGTTCGACGTCACTTCCGGTCGTACGGCGACGGATTGCGCTTCATGCTGGAACGCACAGCGCGTCCTAACTAGAATACACGGCTCCTGGACCCCCTATTGCTTCTCCTAGGCTTCCCCAGGATGGGCTCTTACATCTCCCATGACTTGGCCAAGTCAGCCTGCCTGGACCTTTGCAGCTGTGGACGATATGTGTGACACCGGACCAGTCATTAACCCCCTATGTGCCTATGCTCTCATTGTCTTGTGAGTAGCCAATTTATTGTTTACTAATTTATTTCATTAAACCCTTATTTACTGCACTTAGTTTGGCGCATGTCCTTCTTGTTTACATATACCTTTCAGAGTCTGCTTCTGCTTTAGGATTGTGCTGCCACTAGTGTTGTTGGACTAACACTGAACTTTTGGGACTTTTTTGACTATATTTGTATGGTCATTCATTGGACTGTCATTACATGGTCATTTATTTATCCATTTGTTTATTTTCCTTTGATCATTTTCCTCTGATATTGACATGGACCTTATGATTTATTAATTATTAATTGTATTATTGATTTCTTGATTGCACTTTTTAGTCGTGCGCCATCTACCTATATTTTTTAATGTTTTTTTTTTAACCTTTTAACAGCTTACCTTTACCCTTGAGCTGCAAAGGCAGCAGATTTGCGTGCACATATGCAGTGGCCACGCCACGCAAAAATATCATTCCCTCTGTCGCAACAGAACGAGGATAGTTGAGGTATGCTGGTGTGGTTAAAGAGTTAAAATTGGTGATGAGGAGGTGATATAATGCCTCCTTGCCACCTGTCAAATGCCCTCTGAAGAGAAATCCAAAGCAGGCCAGAAGGTACCACATGTGCAAACAAGGCCCTAAAGTGACACTAAACTCTGGTTTTACAAATAAAAAAATATTTTCAAGTATGTATTTTTATTGCACATAAACACAGCTAACATATGGCACTAGTTCCAAACAAACAGAAGTGAGCAGGGAAATGAGAGGTTGTAAGCTCACTGAGGATATTTCAAGACAGAAAAACAAGGAAAGAAATTATTTTAATGTAAAATGGAACAGGGCCATTAGCTAGTGAATGTGTATCTTTTTGGAGAAAAGGGTCTATATACAGTATATGATAGATAGATAGATAGATAGATAGATAGATAGATAGATCGATAGTTAGATAGATAGATAGATAGATAGATAGATAGATAGATAGATAGATAGATAGATAGATAGATAGATAGTAACACTAGTTTCCCTTTAAAAGTCATCTTAGCGGAAGAAGTGAAGATTGAATATAGTGGAATTGAAAAGGATTTACTTTGGGAACAATTTATGTACAGTGTATGGTTATTTGTGTGGTTCACTGATCATGAAGTGTTGAACACAGCAGAAATGTGCTTGTTTCTGAGCTTTGTAAACTGCAAGTATAGATTAGCATAAGATACATTTTGTATTGCAATTTAATTCTCCAATTGTTATCCATGGTATGTTTTTTTTATTTTTATTTTTTTAAACACTGGCATGGCAAGTCTATCAGGAAAATGTCCTGCAATTTTTTTTAGAAAGAAATAAAGTGTTGTTGTATGCTGGGGTTGTATATGAGATGATGTAGCAATGTAAAGTGGATACATGTGCCGGCCTTGGTTTATGGCATTTTTAATTGCAGAGACAGACAACTGACCAGCAGCAGGACATGTAATGAGGGAGAATTGGCCAACATTTTCTAGACAAAAATTGTGCAGGCAGATATTTTACTACAAGAGTTAAGAGACTGCAAATGGTTACATTACTACAGAAGATGCAACAGCATAAATGTGGCCAGCAGCTGCACAGATTTAAGAATAATAGGCCTAACTGGTGTATGCCTAACTTTTATTTTTTCTATAGGGATTGGGAATGATATGATGTTGGGAGGCAGACCGCAGGGGTCTTGGTGCTGGCTGCAGGGGGAGCCGCTGGGCGGAGCCAGGCGGTGACATGATGCGTCAGTGGCATTGTCTCCCCCACACTCCCCTTCTCGGGATTGGACGGATCCATTCAATCCCGAGCAAGGGGGAGTGTCTATGCACGAATCTGCATATAGACACACCCCCTTGCTCGGGATTGGACGGATCCCTCCAATCCCGAGAAGGGGAGTGTCTATACATGGCGGCGCGGGCATTACAAGTATTCAGAACGAAAGCTTGTAATGCGCGCTACGCTAAAATGCAGGGGGATTAACGGCGGTATGCGGCAGCGGGCGGCATCATATCTACAGGTATGAGGGACAGGACATGGCTGCAATATGGGGGACATACATGGCTGCATATGTGGGAGACATACATGGCTGCATATGTGGGAGACATACATGGCTGCATATGTGGGGACATACATGGCTGCATATGTGGGGGACATACATGGCTGCATATGTGGGGGACATACATGGCTGCATATGTGGGGGACATACATGGCTGCAATATGTGGGGGACATACATGGCTACAATATGTGGGGGACATACATGGCTGCAATATGTGGGGGATATACATGGCTGCAATATGTGGGGGACATACATGGCTGCAATATTTGGGGGACATGGCTGCATTTGGGGACACATTTTAAAAAAGTATCGGTATTCGGTATCGGCGACTACTTGAAAAAAAGTATCATTACTTGTACTCGGTCCTAAAAAAGTGGTATCGGGACAACCCTAGTATTCATGTTTCATGCGATCACGTTTCTCATGTGATCACGTTTCGCATGGTATTTTTGTTTGTATACATGTTCTCATGTGATTTGGTTTCGCATGGTATTCATGTTCTCATGCGATTACGTTCTCATGGTATTCTTGTTGTCATGCGATCACATTTCTAATGCGATCACGTTTCTCATGGTATTCATGTTCTCATGCGATTTTGTTTCGCGTGGTATTCATGTTTTGTATTCATGTTCTCATGCGATTTTGTTCCGCATGTAATTTGTTCCCATGCCATCATGTTTCTCATGCCATCACGTTTCTCATGTCATCACGTTTCTCATGCCATCACGTTTCTCATGGTATTCATGTTCTCATGAGGTTTTGTTTCGCATGGTATGCATGTTCTCATGCGATCACGTTTCTCATGCGATCATGTTTCTCATGCGATCACATTTCTCATGCGATCACATTTCTCATGCTATTCATGTTCTCATGCGATTTTGTTTTGCATGGTATTCACGTTCTCATGCGATTACGTTTCTCATGCGATTGCGTTTCTCATGCGATCATGTGATTGGTTTTTGGGGTCTGGTACACGGCTAGGCTCCCAAAAAGTCCAACACATGTGGTATCCCCGTACTCAGGAGCAGGGAAGGACTGACCATTTGGACTACCGGGAGTTTCCCGGTGGGCCGATGGCTCAGTGGGCCGGCTTCAGTGACAGTGGACCGTAGCTCCTTTTTCTCTCCCTCCCCTCAGCACTCAGCAGGGGGGCAGAGAAGCAGGGGGAGGACCAGAGGAGCATAAGGGGACCAGAAGGAGCACAGGGAAGGGGACAGACAGCTGCCTCAACAGCTATTGCCTGGGAGTTTCTCACTCCTGCCTAATCTTGTCCCATGGGGGGGGGGCACCGAACTGATCCTTTTCCACTGGGTGAAATAATGTCTAGCTTTCCCACTGGTACTGCCTATAAGAGTACCAGTACCAGCTACTCTCATAAAGTAGAACGGCTAGTGGCTAGTGAAGGGGGAGGGGGGGCTTGGGTGGCCGGGGGGGGCGGGAGTTGTCTGGCCACCATCGGAGAGACCTGTCAAAGTGGGCCGGTCTGGATGGCCATGGGCATATTAGTGTAATTCCACATATGCCCATGGCATGTGTGAGAAATATATCATTTAGTGACAACATTTTGTACATTTTCTTTTTTTTTGGTCATTATTCAATGACTTGGGGCAACAAAAAAAATATTCCATGGACTCAACATGCCTCTCAGCAAAAAGCTTGGGGTGTCTTTTTTCCAAAATGGGGTCATTTGGGGGGGTTGTGTGCCATCTTGGCATTTTATGGCCTTCAAAACTGTGATAGGTAGTGAGGAGTGAAATCAAAAATGTATGCCTTTAGAAATCTTGAAGGCGGTGCTTGGTTTTCGGGGTCCCGTACGCGACTAGGCTCCCAAAAAGTCCCACACATGTGGTATCCCCGTACTCAGGAGAAGCAGCAGAATGTATTTTGGGGTGAAATTCCACATATAACCATGGCATGTGTGAGCAATATATCATTTAGTGACAACTTTGTGCAAAAAAAATCAGCTTGTCATATTCCCGCAACTTGTGTGAAAATATTAAATATTCCATGGACTCAACATGCCTCTCAGCAAATAGCTTGGGGTGTCTACTTTCCAAAATGGTGTCATTTGGGGGGGGGGGGTTTGTGCTATTTTGGCATTTTATGGCCTTCGAAACTGTGATAGTTATTGAGGAGTGAAATCAAAAATTTGCGCCCTTAGAAATGCTGAAGGCGATGCTTGGTTTTTGGGGCCCCATACGCAGCTAGGCTCCCAAAAAGTCCCAAATATGTGGTATCCCCGTACTCAGGAGAAGCAACAGAATGTATTTTGGGGTGCAATTCCACATATAACCATGGCATGTGTGAGCAATATATCAGTTAGTGACATATTCATAGCCCCTCAGCAGTTTTCTTGGGGTGTCTACTTTACGAAATGGGGTCATTTCGAGGGGTTTTGTACTGCCCTGCCATTTTAGCACCTCAAGAAATGAGATAGGCAGTCATAAAATAAAAGCTGTGTAAATTCCAGATAATGTACCCTAGTTTGTAGACACTATGGGCCAGATTCAGAAAGCATTTACGCCAGTGTATCTCGAGATACGCTGCGTAAATACTAAGAATAGCCGGCGTATCTTTTTTTGCTATTCAGAAAAGAAGATACGCCGGCTTTCTTCCAAGATACGATGGCTTACACCGTTGTATCTTAAATTGCATATTTACGCTGGCCACTAGGTAGCGCTTCGCGTAAATTATGCAAATGAGCTACTTACGCAGATTCACGAGCGTACTTGCGATGGCGCGTCGTAGTTTACGTCGTTTGCGTTAGCGTTATAGCGGCGTAAGGTTACCCCAGCTATAGCAGGCGCAGCCAATGTTAAGTATGGACGTTGGGACCGGGTCTAATTGAACGCCGGTTACGTCGTTTGTGTAAAACGTTCGGGAATGGGGCTCGACGTTAGTCACGTTCACGTCGTTTACATTGAGAAAAAAGCGACGTGATTTTGCGCATGCGCACTGGGAACGTCCACGGACGGCGCATGCGCCGTCCAAAAAAAATGTCACTTACGTGGGGTCATGATTCATTTGCATGAATCACGCCCCCATCTTCCAAATTTGAATTGCGCGGCCTTCCGCCGCCACAGATACACTACGCCGCTGTAACTTTCGGCGTAAATAGTTTTTGAATAAGGAATCTGCCACTGAAAGTTACGGCGGCGTAGTTTATCTGAGATACGCTACGCCTGCCTATAGAGCTTTCTGAATCTGGCCCTATAACTTTTGCGAAAACCAATAAATATACGCTTATTGCAATTTTTTTTTTTACTAAAGACATGTGGCTGAATACATTTTGGCCTAAATGTTTGACTAAAATTTAGTTTATTCGATATTTTTTACTTTTTGTTATAAGAAAAATCTTTTTTTTTTCAAAATTTACGGTCTTTTCCCATTTATATCGCAAAAAATAAAAATCGCCGAGGCAATCTAATACCATCAAAAGAAAGCTCTATTTGTGGGAAGAAAAGGACGCTAATTTCGTTTCGGTACAACATTGCATGACCGTGCAATTACCAGTTAAAACAGCGCAGTGCCAAATTGTAAAAACACGTTTGGGCATTTAGCAGCATATTGGTCCGGGGCTTAAGTGGTTAAAATGGGAACGCCGAATGCGTCCAGCGTAACTATGTGCCCACGATACGCCGGCGTAGGCAAGTTATGTCGGGCGGCTGAAGCCTTGCTTTTCGACGTATCTAGCTTTGTGAATCGACGCAGAGATGCGACGGTGCACATTTGTACTTACGACGGCGTATCTTTAGATACGTTGGCGTAAGTCCGTCGTGAATCCGGGCCATAGTTTATAGTGCTCAGCTGCTGGCTATTTTATGTACTAAGCACGGATATCTATCTGTTATAGTATATACCAGGTCTGCTTTCACTCCCAACTTGGTGTAGGTTAACCCTATTTATAAGTACAGCATAATTAGATATTTAATTTCAAGTTATATCTCATGCACTTTAAAAATAGCAGCTGCAGCTGAAATCTCCTCATTATGAGTAACCTGGAAACTTTTTTGCAATTTTATAAATCATTCCTTATGTGAAATTATGGGAGAGCTAATGCTGTACCCAAATTCATTTACAAGGTCATTTGCTTTACACCCGTAAACAAATATTAAGAAATAATCTAGGAATAATTGTTATTTCCATTGCACAGCACTTCAGCAGCAAGTGTAACCAGACATTTAAACTGGAATTATATTTTGAATTTAAACCAGGCATATGCATAAGTGATCGTCAGCACAAAAAGCAATACTTTTCTGAAAATGTATATTTTATTGTAAGTGGTTGCAGTGTTGTCTTGGCTTGGAAAAGCTGAATAAATTACCCATCTACTCTAGTTTAATTGTACACCCTGGCCCAGATTCACAGAGCGATTATGCCTGCGCAACAGGAGATGCGCGTGCGTAAGTCTAAATGTGCGCGTGCGTTTCGATGCACGGCATCCCCAAAACGAGATACGCAAGAAATCTACTTTTTTTTGTCCAGCGTAATTTCGTTAGACAGGCGCATCCGTCTGCGCAAAACTGCGCTAGACAGACCATTGATTTGCTAGTCAAACATGCTAATGAGGGACTTACAGGGATCCACAAAAGAACGTTGGGGCAGCGCAGGCTACGCAGTGTGCGCAACAGCAAAATGTCCTGTCTAAAATTAGACCATATAAAAGCTGGTCTAAAAAGAGAAAAATCGTCTACATGTCAGATAAAGCAACACTGTTAGTGAGGAGCTCAGCAGTCACACGTGTTGCCCAACAAACTGTATGCCAACATGCCAGTGGCATCCATGCTCATAGCTATACTACTGACTTTAGATGAGCAAAGAAGGAGGAGGGCACTGAGGAGGGCACTAAGGAGGGCACAGGAGATGTTTTTTTTTTTAACTTTTTATTTGCTTATATAAACTTTACAATTTAATCTAATCTAATACAATATTCTTATCTGATACAAGCCCCTCACTCTTCACTCTTCATGGGAGAGGATATATCACACACGCATATACATCAATGGCATGAGTGATTCTGAGGTGTCTCGCATCTTCAGATTCACCCCTCATGCCATCATGGAATTACCACAACCCTGCAGGAGGACATCACCAGCCCAACACATGACACTACCCATGACACCCATGACAGCTACATATACAATCAGAGCCCCATCCCCACAGATTTCGAACAGAACATGTATGGGGACAGCATGTATGGGGACCCCATCTCATGACCCCATCTCATGCCAGCTCACATATGCATCTTTGCACGTTAAACACACATATTAATCATGGCACAATGAGAATGCATGCATGCACACCACTGTGGTCCCTAGCACACACACACCACATCCTCATCACATTGGATTGGCACAAGCCCACCATGCAGGACTTGTGAGCAGCAACGCCATGCCACGGCTCCAATTATGTCACTGTACATTCATACACCATTCACACAGACCTGGGTTTCACTTCTCCAAAACAAATGAGGGTTACACCCCTTTTCCCGCAGGAATATCACCCCCACATTCCAAAATCATACACAAACAGAACCAAAAAAATAAAATAAATGACGAGCAAAAATAAAAAATGCCCAGCAAAAATATAATTTCAACAAAATAACAACAAATAAAACACATAAAAGACAAAAATCACTCTGCAAAACACTCCCCAAACAAACAACGTCACAAACAAACAAACAAACGCTAATAAACAAAAGCACCTTGCTGTATAGGGAGGGATACAAAGGGATGCACTTTTGCAAAGGAAGTGCGTTTGTGTCTGTCTATTTATGCTGTCTGCGTAGTTCACTAACTTGCCCTAGTCCACTTCCAATTTCACTGATTGCGCCGTTCCCGAGTTGTGAGCATGCGCACAGAGGTGCTGACCATGGTCTGCTTCAAGCGCGCATGCGCGAGCTGGCCGGCCCTTCATTTGCATGGGGTCACGGCTCATTTCAATGTAACACGCCCACGTCCTTTCCAATTTGTATTACTCCACCTTACGCCTCTGAAATAAAGTTACGCATGCGCAATTTTGTGCGTAAAAGCGACGAGAATAGGGTGATTGCGCGGCTACATTGCGAAAGTCTAACGTAAAGGCGGTGCGCTACGCCGGTCCAATAATGCGCAGATGTACCTGAATCTGGCCCCCTGTGTCCAAAAAATCATGTATTGAATATGTTTGCATGTCTAAAGGTACTCTATGGCAGGCTTATATTTTTATTTAGCAAAATTTTGTTTTCGTTTACTAAGGGTAACCTCTTACTAGAAATGTCATAATCTTGTTAAAGTGGATGTAAACCCACTCTCATCCTTTCTAAACTATTGCCTTAGTGGTTATCTATAAGGATATAGATGCCTCCTGCATGTATCCTTACCTGTCAAATGTCTCCCCTCTGTCTGTTAGGAGACCAGAAAAACTGCAGATTCTGTGGATGGGTCTGTTGTCCGGAGCTCGGTGGGTGGAGTCATGATATCAGTAGACTCGCCGTCCACCTCTACACTCACCTTGCCAACATGAATATTCTCCTGTGTATTTCTTACACTGAACTTCTGCTATGATCACTAACATCCAGTCAAAACCAATAAAAGTCACCACATGACTTCAGCATGCCCAATAATGCTGAGTTGTGGAGCAGCCAATGCTGGGAGAGCAGGAGAAGAAAAGAGGAGGGGATCTGAAGTACACAGAATGCCTCTCTCACACTTGTGCATGAGATATGTAAATCACCCTTCACTCACAGCAATGGGAAAGAACTGACTCCTATTTCTCTGTGTGTCAGTTTTTATCTTACTGAAAAAAGATAAGAGTACTTCTCAGAGCTGGATTAACTCTTTGTGTCAAAACTGGGCACAGAAGACATGCAATCCTATACTGTACAAGCTGCAAACCTCAATAAAAAAAAAAAAAAAAAAGTTTACATCCACTTTAACTTTTCCAAGGTTCGTAGAAGACAAATATTTCAGCTTGAAAACAAAAAGTTTGTTTTGTTTAAAATGTACGCCTACAAAACCATACAATTTAACATTAAGGAAACAAAACGGTAAACTAATTTTTAATCTTCTGTTCACTATTGAACATGTTTACCTTGATTTTATGTGGTTTGTTGACCTACTGTACTCCAAGAGATATCAATCAATACCAAGCTTGCTAAATTATTCACTACAGACATTGACATGCCTGTAAAATGGAGTGGCACTTTGTATGTATTTATTTTGCTGTTGTTGACTAGAATAGGAATCATTGAAGTTTTGTAGATTTTAATTTGTGACATATGTCTATCTTGAAAATTAATCCATATTATGGTTTTGAGAGTGGTACAATTAACACAGAAACAGTCAAGCCTACTGTATCAACTCTTTTTTTTTATTATTTATTTTTTTTTATCCAGTAAGCATAGTTTATATTTATATAATTACATATAAATCTGATATGCAATATTTTTTTTGAATAAGCAGAAATGTACAATACATTGTTGTGATTATTGGGTGCTAGCAAAGCCTAAAAATGTTATACATGAACAAAAATGTTGACTTGTGCTAATGGCCAGAACATTGCAAGTTCTGTTCCTAAAAGCAAAAAACTGTTCTTTAAGGGCACATATTTTTTTGAAGCCATGTTAATGAGTTCTCATCATGCTGGGAAAAGTTGTAAACAGTCTGGAACTTGAATTAAAGTTTAAAAAATTGATGTTTGCAGCCATTACCACTAGTTGGGTTTAAGCTTAAAAAAAATAACAGGTAGTTTATTAAGCAAACATTAGTTTCAGGGATGTCACACCCATTATTATTTTTTCCAGCAACTTCTGCACTAATACCACTGGTGTTCCGGCAGTGCTGGGCCTGGCTGATAACTGGACAGACAGCCTTTCCATCTGTACACACCTTTATGCCTCGTGCACACTGACAGACTTTCAGAGAAAAAAAGTCAGACAGGTTTTTTTTTTCTCGGAAAGTCCAGCCATGTGTAGCCTCCATCTGACTTTTTTGGTTGGAAGTCCGACAAACCTTCTGGAACCATTAATCACCAAACAATCCCTAGCCAGGACAAGTGCATGCCACCCCAAATCATCTCCTGTGTTCTTGCACACCTCATTATTCATGGAAATTATGAATATAATACTAATACTAATTCCACTTCTCCACCCCCCAGCTAATTCTGCAACTACTTTAATTACTACTAATAATAATAATAATTATCATGAAAACTTTGAACTTTTGAAAAAAGTAGTAAACATTTTAAGAAAACCAACTGTTGTTGGGCCCTAAAAGATAACAATGTGTAAGTAAATTATTGTTAAGTTTAAACTACATAAAAATGGAAGCATCTATCTTTTTGCACATAAAACCACACTTTTATTGCAGGTCATTTAGTTTCCATGCACATGCTGTATGTACATTGCTTACATATTAGTAGCTATGCTTTTCATACAACATGCTACATGTTCCTCAAATCCAAGAGTTAACAACGCATTCTTGCAATTTGTCATACATACAGCAGCATTTACAAGGAATTATTTCCTACCCCAAAATCAGACACATTCAAACCTGCAGCCTTGCAGACCAGCAAAATGGGGCATAAGTGTGCCCCCAACCTAAACCGTACTAGTCCATATGTTCTCAACATAGGGGGGAGGTACCTTGGCAGGGAAGGCAGATGATGTTTTTACAAGCCATCTTGATAAAAAAAGCCCCTCAATGTAAATCCACCATTAATCATGATGTCCAGCATTGTATATCCATGGCACTCACGATGCATCACTGGGGTCCCTTGACATCATTATCAAAATATAATAATTTCCATATATTTGTTTATAACATCTGTCATCCATCTGACCTGTCATTTAGTGGGAGTAAAGTGACAGGAATAGAGGTGTGTCGGTGGGGTCTTATCATAACATATAACATATAAACAGTATCTGACCCTCATCCAGGATAAGGGTCTGGTATAGATGAAGGGAATCCCTGGCCACTCTGTTTATAAACAGAAAGAAGCAAATAGAAGCTTTAATTTTACTGGCAATTTAAACAGCTTTTATCTTTTCAATGTCAGTGTTACTTTAGTAGGTTGTATACATCACACATGTGTGCCACATATGTGCCATTTCGCTGGCAGGGTCAGGGCATTCTACAGACATGTTATTAAATGCAATAATTGCTCTTGTGCAAATGCACCAATTTCACTTTCAGGCCACATTCACACCTAGAGTAGTTGCCAGGTGTCTTATTATCCCCTTTTTAATGCATACCAATATTCTGTTTGCTTTGTTATCAGCAGCTTGGCATTGCATGCTATTGCTGAGCCTATCATCTACTAGGACCCCCAGGTCCTTTTCTATCCCAAATTCCCCCAGAGGTTCACCCCCTAGTGAGTAGATTGTATTCATATTTTTGCCACTTAAATGCATTATTTTACATTTTTCTTCATTAAACATTTGCCATGTAGTTGCCCACCCCATTCATTTGTTCAGATCTTCTTGCAAGGTTTCCATATCCTGTGGAGAAGTTATTTCCATTCTTAGCTTATTTTTGTCCGCAAATACAGGTATTGAGCCCATCCTCCAGGTTGTTTATGAACAAATTAAACAGGATTGGTCCCAGCACAGAACCCTGGGGACCGCACTGCCCACCCCTGACCATTCAGAGTATTCCCCATTTATCACCACCCTCTGAACTCGCCCTTGTAGCCAGTTTTTAATCCCTGCACTCACCCTATGGTCCATGCCAATGGATCTTACTTTGTACAGTAAACATTTATGGGATACTGTGTCAAATGCTTCTGAAAAATCCAGATATACCACGTCTGTGAGCCTTCCTTTACCTAGATGGTAGCTCACCTCCTCATAGAAGGCTCATAGATTGGTTTGACAAGAGAGATTCTTCGTGAATCCATGCTGATTTCTGCTAATGATACCATTTTCTATACTAAAATCTTGTACATATTCCCTTCTCATCCCCTCAAAGAGCTTGCATATTATTGATGTTAGGCTAACTGGTCTGTAATTGATTAAATTAGTATCAGTGTAACGCACTATGGGCCAGATTCAGGTAGAATTAGATTGCCGCAGAGTATTAGAGATACTCTACGACACCGTATTTTACCTGGCTCTACGAGGAATTCAGAGAGATTTTGGCCTGTAAGGTACGGCGGCGTAGTGTATTTCTCCCGGCGGAATCAAACGATTAGGGGGCGTGAGGCATTTAAATTAGGTGCGTTCCCGCGGCGATTAAACTGCGCATGCTCCGTTCAGAAATTTCCCGCCGTGCATTGCGCGAAATCACGTCGTTACGTCATTTGTTGTTTGAGTAGTGTAGTTTACGTACATTTCTATTCCCGAACGACATACGCAAAAAAAATAAAAAATTGAATGTCGACGCAGGAACGACGGCCATACTTAACATGGGCTGTGTAACGTTAGACCAGCTAATAGCTGGTTTAACTTTACGCAGCAAAAAAATGACGTAAGCGATTACGAACGACGCTCGTAACTTCGTGGATCGCAGGAAAAAACTCATTTGCATACCCCGACACTGAAAACAACGCAAACTCCACCCAGCGGCCGCAAAAAGATTGCAGCGTAGATCCGAAGGCTTACGAAGACGTAAGCCTGTCAGATCGAAGCCCAACGCCGCCGTATCATGGTTTGAGGATTCAAACTAGTGATACGGCGAGTGTAATTTGAAAGTACTCCTGTCTAACACCAGTTAGACAGGAGTTACGGCTCTGTGAATCTGGCCCTATGCTTTTAAAGATTTGGATTAAAATAAAATAAAAGTTTCAGTTAATCTTCCTAGTGATGAAACTATGTATAATCATGGTTTCAGCGCCACAAAGAGCTAATACTGGCAAATTTACTACAGAGTTAAAGTTATTCATTATATGACCTTAAAATAATTTCAGATTTTTTTTTTCCCTTTAGTGATCGCCATGGAGTATCTATAAAATTAAATCTAAGCATAACTATTATTTTTTAGACAGTGAGGTTGATTTAATAAAGCACACATGCTGTTCACGTTGTGGAAAGTTGCACTTTGCAAGGTAGTTATCCCAGAGCTTGGTGAAAAGTAGTGACATTTCACTTTGCAAAGAATACCCAATCACATGCAAGGAAAAAAAAACAACTGTGTTTAGGCTTGCACATTATTGGATGATGGAAGTCAAGCATCACCTCATTCAATAAGATCTGTGAAAATTCCCTTGCAAAGTGGTACTTGCAAAGTGAATAGCCTATTTTTCTTTAGTAAATCAAGCCCAGACAGATCATGAATTGGGCTAGATACACTACAGCAGAGCCTTCTTAAAACAGGAGGTATTTACATTAGGGTTGTCCCGATACCTCTTTTTTAGGACCGAGTACGAGTACCAATACTTTTTTTCAAGTAGTCGCCGATACCGAAATACCGATACTTTTTTTTACATGTGTCCCCAAATGCAGCCATGTGCCCCACATATTCAGCCATGTCCCTCCAGCCATGTCCCTCTAGCCATGTCCCTCACGTATGCAGCCATGTCCATTCAGCCATGTCCGTCACATATGCAGCCATGTCCCTTCAGCCATGTCCCTCTAGCCATGTCCCTCACATATGCAGCAATGTCCGTTCAGCCATGTCCCTCTAGCCATGTCCCTCACATATGCAGCAATGTCCCATGTCCTTCTAGCCATGTCCCTCACATATGCAGCAATGTCCCATGTCCCTCTAGCCATGTCCCTCGCATATGCAGCAATGTCCCATGTCCCTCTAGCCATGTCCCTCATATATGCAGCAATGTCCGTTCAGCCATGTCCCTCTAGCCATGTCCCTCACATATGCAGCAATGTCCCATGTCCCTCTAGCCATGTCCCTCACATATGCAGCAATGTCCGTTCAGCTATGTCCCTCTAGCCATGTCCCTCACATATGCAGCAATGTCCGTTCAGCCATGTCCCTCTAGCCAATGTCCCATGTCCCTCACATATGCAGCAATGTCCGTTCAGCCATGTCCCTCTAGCCATGTTTCTCACATATGCAGCCATGTCTCATGTCCCTTCAGCCATTTCTCCCATACATTTGCCGCCGAAAGCCGCCGAAAGCTGCCGAAAGCCGCATGGAGAAAATCACTGGATTCATTTGAATAGCCCGCCGTATAGACACTCCCCCTTGCTCAGGATTGGACAGATCACGATCACCCATCCAATCCCGAGCAAGGGGGAGTGTCTATATGGGCAGGAACCGCTATTCAAATGAATGCTGTGATGTTCCCGCACGGCGTTTAACCCCTTGCAGCGGCTTTCGATGCGGCGGCGCGATGCGACGGCTTTCGATTCGGCGGCGCAATGTGGCGGCAGCGGCGGGGGGGGAAGTATTCTATTTAGGCATCGGGAGTATTTGCGCGAGTACAAGTACTCGCGCAAATACTCGGCATCGGTCCTGATACCGATACTAGTATCGGTATCGGGACAACCCTAATTTACATATCATTGCTTGCATCACAAACTAAATGAAGGTTTTTGTCTCAATCAAAGTGTCAAAAGGCATTCAAATTATCCCTGGATGTACATAAATGCTAAATTACAGCATAGCCTAGAATGTAGACACTTATTTAACTCCTTGCCGACCGCCCGTCGTCATATTACTGCGGGACGGTGGCAAGCCTGGGTGAGAGCCCGTAGCTATACGTCCGCTTTAAAGTGGCCGCTAGGGGGCGCTCGCGCGCCTCCAGAGGCGGCACGCGCGTGTCCCTGCTCACCCCTGAGTCCCGCCTGCGTGCCCGGGCACCCACGATTGCTCGTTACAGAGCGGGGAACGGGAGCTATGTGTGTAAACACATAGCTCTCGTTCCTGTCAGCGGGGGAAACGCTGATCTTCTGTTCATACAATGTATGAACTAAAGATCAGTGATTTCCTCTAGTGAGTCCACCCCCCATACAGTTAGAACACACCCAGGAACACACTTAACCCCTTCCCTGCCCCCTAGTGTTAACCCCTTCACTGCCAATGACATTTTTATAGTAATACAATGCATTTTTATAGCACTGATCGCTATAAAAATGCCAATGGCCCCAAAAATGTGTAAAAAGTATCCAAAATGCCCGCCATAATGTCGCAGTACTGAAAAAAATGCCGATCGCCGCTATTACTAGTATAAAAAAAAATATTAATAAAAATGCCATAAAACGACCCCCTATTTTGTAAACGTTATAACTTTTGCGCAAACCAATCAATAAACGCTTTTTGCGATTTTTTTAACGAAAAATATGTAGAAGATTACGTATCGGCCTAAACTGAGGAAAAAAAATGTTTTTTTATATATTTTTGGGGGATATTTATTATAGCAAAAAGTAAAAAATATTGCATTTTTTTCAAAATTGTCGCTCTATTTTTGTTTATAACGCAAAAAATAAAAACTGCAGAGATGATCAAATACCACCAAAAGAAAGCTCTATTTGTGGGGAAAAAAGGACGCCAATTTTGTTTGGGAGCCACGTTGCACGACCGTGCAATTGTCAGTTAAAGCGACGCAGTGACGAATCACAAAAAGTGCTCTGGTCATTGGACAGCAATATGGTCCAGGGCTAAAGTGGTTAAACGGTTTTAAAAATGTCTGGTTAAGGCCTATCTTAGGCAAGCATGAAAACAAATACATAATGTATTTTTGCTTCTTAATATTTGCATAAAGTTTAATACTTTTACTAATCTTAGCCAGTCCCACTGAAAATTGTTTCATCAGAAGTGAAAACATTATTATTCTGTTGTGGTGTTACTGTCAATCTACAAAACACACTTTTGCTCACACCCCTTTGTAAATCAGTCAGTTTCCTACTATTTTTATAGCAAAATCTTCACAATTTGCCTGCTATTTTCCTTTTCAGCTGCCAAAATAGTGATTCGTTTTGGTGTACTACCATGGTATAACAATTTAATGGTAATAATAAAATGGAATCTTCTATTGTCTTCCTTTGAGTATGTAGCTAATAAATTAATGTTTTACAAACATTATTATACTGTATAGAAGTATAATCATTAATTTTTCATACAATGTGGGAAAAACGGTATATACCTTGGTATATGCACTCACCGCGCTACTAAGCAAATACAGCAGCTAACACAACTAAATGATCAATTTAGCAAGCATAGAATAAACAAAAAGAAAACGTGTAGCGCTTAACTGAAGATAAATAGCAAATAATAACATATGCAAAAAATAACACCGTAGGTGCACTTGAAGTGTCTCTAAAATGGTGATAAAGTCCAAATAGATCAATACAGAGTGACTGGGTGCAGGTGCAATCTGGATGGTCCACCACCGTAGAAGAGACTGAGGAGGCTTACCAGATGGATAGCGACCAAGATAGGTATACACCTAATTGGTCAACTAAGGCTTAAATGAGACATCAATGATCGCTCACATAGGGACTCCGGTGGAAGAGAGATGATGAAGGTATCCAATCAGATGAAGGACCAGACACACAAAAATTTCACTTCTCAGTACATGTAGCCAACAGGATGACTCAGATGGCCCATTGATAAAGAGGAAAGTAAAAAAGCAAACATAGTGTAACTCTGATAAAAAAGGTTTACTAAAGAAAAGAAAGTATTACACTCACATTTGGTATGAACAATCATGGGCATATATGTATACAGGCAGTAGGATCAATCAATTCCCAACACGTTTCGTTTCATAAAACATCTTCATGGGGATTGTCATACTGCATAAAAAAGACCCTTTATATATAGTGAGACCCTGTATCTAATCAGCAATGAAGCCAAACAGAACGGGGTGGTTCACCACTGAGCACTTCCGGGTAGGGGAAGGAAGATGGCCGCTGCGGCGTGCGCTCCACGCCTCACTTCCGTATAGGATGTTGGAGCGCACTGCGGAGCGTATAAACGCCATCGAAATAAAATTTCAGAGATGGGACATTCATCCAAGACCACATACTATTGTGGGGTATTGAACAAAGAAGGAAGGCCCCGGCTGTTTCAGACTCCCGGACTGATTACCCCTATGCGCTCCAAGTCACGCATCAATGGAGCGCACAAGAGAGCACGCATGGATGCATCACCCAATCGCGTGGCGCGTCCGGCGTCACTGGTCTGAGCTCCACGGTGCGTTCCAGACCTCGCGCCCAAACAGGAAGAAGGGGGCGTAGACACCGGACGTGGCGTCGCTGGTCTGAGCTCCGGGATGCGTTCCAGACCTCGCGCCCAAACAGGAAGGAGGGGGCGTAGACACCGGACGCGTCACGCAAACACACATAGGTGACGTGACGAGTAGACACCCGCCCGCAGCCTGAACACGTAATAACAACGGATGAGGCAAACGGGCCAATCAGACGTGGGGGAGATATTACAACCATCGCCTGAATGCAAGCGCTCTGTCAATTAGACTGTTCGCGCAAGTGCATACGGGAGAGGTAGCAAAAGTAATGTGCATCTCAAAAAATCAAGAAGTGCAAACATTACCAAGTATGGCAAAATCAATACAATAAGGCAACATATATAAACTTGTTAAAATTACAATAAATGCCAAAAGATTAAAATCCATGTTAATATGTAACTATACACCAGAGACACATAATGGGCTAGTACATATGCTGTAGGATGTCAAGCTATATCAAAGTCTGTAAACATAACAAGACATTAAAAGCTTGAACAATATAAGGAAGGGGGGGGGGGAAGAAGCTAAAATGACACCAAATAATAGCTAAAAACTGTTTAAAACTTGGAGGATGGCAATATCAAGATTGGTTAATGAATGCATTCACGTCCCACTCCACGTTTAAGCCATGTGGGACGTAAGTGCGTAAAACATAAATCCAATAGGTTTCCAACCTAGAGACCCCCCTAATCTTAGCACCACCCCTCCAAGGTGCTGTATATTTATCTATGATTAGGAACTGGGTACCCTTTGGGTTGCGAGCATGACATTCTCGATAGTGGCGGGGTACTGTATGCTTGGTGCAACCACCTATAATCTTGCTAATATGTTCACCTACCCGTACGGAAAATGCACGTATAGTGCGTCCCACGTATTGCTTTCCGCACGGGCAGGTGATAAGATACACTATGTGTGTTGATGCACAAGTGCAAAAGCATTTAATGGGGTAAACTCGCCCTGTTGAGGTGGAACTAAATTCCAGAGATTTAGTTCTACCACTGATATTAAAGTGGCATACGTTACACTTCTTACATGGGAAGTAACCTTTCATATCTTGAAAGAAGACAGGGCGGGTGGGTGGGTCAATAACATTTGGAGCAATACTATTCCTTACTAGTATAAAAAAAAAATATTAATAAAAATGCCATAAAACGACCCCCTATTTTGTAAACGTTATAACTTTTGCACAAACCAATCAATAAACTCTTATTGCGATTTTTTTAACGAAAAATATGTAGAAGATTACGTATCGGCCTAAACTGAGGAAAAAAAATATTTTTTTATATATTTTTGGGGGATATTTATTATAGCAAAAAGTAAAAAATATTGATTTTTTTTCAAAATTGTCGCTCTATTTTTGTTTATAACGCAAAAAATAAAAACTGCAGAGATGATCAAATACCACCAAAAGAAAGCTCTATTTGTGGGGAAAAAAGGACGCCAATTTTGTTTGGGAGCCACGTTGCACGACCGTGCAATTGTCAGTTAAAGCGACGCAGTGCCGAATCACAAAAAGTGCTCTGGTCATTGGACAGCAATATGGTCCAGGGCTAAAGTGGTTAAACGGTTTTAAAAATGTCTGGTTAAGGCCTATCTTAGGCAAGCATGAAAACAAATACATAATGTATTTTTGCTTCTTAATATTTGCATAAGGTTTAATACTTTTACTAATCTTAGCCAGTCCCACTGAAAATTGTTTCATCAGAAGTGAAAACATTATTATTCTGTTGTGGTGTTACTGTCAATCTACAAAAAACTTTTGCTCACACCCCTTTGTATATTTTACTATTTTTATAGCAAAATTTCACAATTTGCCTGCTATTTTCCTTTTCAGCTGCCAAAATGATTGTTTTGGTGTATAATGGTAAAAATTTAATGGTAATAATAAAATGGAATCTTCTATTGTCTTCCTTTGAGTATGTAGCTAATAAATTAATGTTTTACAAACATTATTATACTGTATAGAAGTATAATCATTAATTTTTCATACGCCTTCTCTGACTGTGGAAATATAGTTAAAGATTTACATTTCAACCAAATTGGAAGTTCTTCCAATACTACTCTAAAAGTCAGGTAGATGCTGACGATCAATGAAGTTAAGAGAAACCCTTTATTCTTTTTAAAGGGTACATTTTTCTTGATTTTTTCTTTTGCTGTCAACATACAAAGAGACAAAAAAAAAAGAAAACAAACAGAGGAACAAGAAATAGGTACAGCTTAGGCACAGAATGTATAGAGCACAAGATATGGCAAAGTATGTTTATACATAATAGTACAGCAGATGACACTAGATATCAGTACCATAGATCTTGAACATAATATAGCAGTCTTATCAACACATAGGGGGTTATTTATGAAAGACACTTGTAGTGCAAAGGGCCAGATGATAAATAGAGTATCTTCCGGCGGCGTGCGTATGGTCTTTCGTACGCCTCCGCAATAATGGGCAAGTGCCTTATTCAAAAAGCACTTGCTCCATAATATGCGGCGACGTAGCGTATAGTTGAGGATGGGGGCATTCATGTAGAATCATGACTCCACGCTCATGTTCAATCTGCGGCGCAGGCTGGCGCCCCAGTGGTTGACCTCAGTCAATGTAAACGCCGTGAGTCTCGTTGAGCCCCATTCACGAACGATGCAAACCACGTAACCGACGTAATCCGGGTGGCCACTTAACATTGGCTGCGCCTTGAGAACTTTACGAGATCTCAGCACAGGCTGGCCGCAAACGTTCTTGATAAATATCTCATTTGATATTTTACACACGTAAGCGCCACGCGATAAATATGCAACTAATATACGATGGTGTAAGTGACTGCCGCTTGTAAAGCAGAAAAGATCGCCGGCTATCTTAGTATTTATGCGGCGTATCTCTTGACACCAACGTTTTTCTGACTGATAATAAAATGCTATTCACGATATATGGTCGCTGTATTAGGGGGACAAAAATAAAAAAACAATATTTTAGGCACATGGAAAAAAAATCAGGGCTCATTTCAGATCGTATGCCTGCAATGTAAACACTTGTATATGTGATTGGTTAATACAGTTATTGGTTGACTATCCAGTGTGTTATCCGGGTGGCCAGAAATAAAGGAAAATAAGACACACACGCGATTATTATCTCTGAGTCAAATATATGGATTACACCTGCATGAACTAATTGAAAAAACTTATTAAGTCAAACACCTGGAGGAAAGTGTAACATAGAGAGAAGTTATAGATAAGAGTGTACAACGTTAGTTAGTTTTAACAATTACTAAGGACACCTGTAAATATAATTGGAAGAAAGATACATTTTTACCAATTACTAAAAAATGCTGCATGTGTAATGCTTTGCTCAGAGATAAGAATTAACATGCAATTATATGTGTGCAAAGTCATTTTAGAATTATACCAAGAAAGAAATAATATTCACTCTGAAAACTTCAGCAGCACGTTCCATTATGTGTAACAGTTAAGGAAGCACCCTAGCTTCAGAACCTTAACCCCTTACAGTTCCCCTCTTAAATCAAGTATTTGATTTCTCCTAAAGAAGTGGGACCAGGGTTACTGAGGGCCTTTTTCACCCACCTTAGATAATGGGATTCTTCTCCCTTCGTTGTATGTATTTCTTAACATATTCAGCGTAGCTTGATGGGGTGGGATCAAAAGGGAACATTTGATCAGGGAGTAAGGAAGGGTACATAGAAAGATTATCAATTCCTTTGCTGAACATCTTCCTTAGACAAGGGAAAATGCAGCAGACTATTACCTCGTTTCCACTGAGCGGATCGGTTCGGCATGGCTCGGCATGGCGCGCTATTTTGGGTGTTTCCATTATGAAAGCGTACCGTAAAACCGAACCGCACCGCACCAGCAAGGGTCCTGCTTCAGATGAGGGACCAGAAAGAGTGGAACGGCTCGGCCAGGGCGGACCTACAAATGCATCTCACTGATTGGTGGATGCGCTATGAATTTTTTCTAAACCCTGAATGGTCCCTCACGGTCCGATTTGCAGTGGAAACGCTCACGCGATTAGACCGGCCCCATCCGAACCACTCCAAAATCACTGACCCGACCCGATCTGCGCAGTGGAAACGAGGCATACGATACCTATAACTGTAAGTATGATCACTATAATGATCACCAGCTGGATAAGAGCTAATTTCCAGCTGGTGTGACTTTGAATTCATCTGGGACCCCTCTTTGCACCCCTATTGTATCTATGTATACATGTGGGTCAAAGCTACCTATAGGGGCTCCTTTTTTCCTTCTTAATGGGGAGTCTGAATGAGACTCAGCCTGTCCTTTAGAAAGGATGTGTAGGGGCATAATAATTTTAGCCAATGTACACTCTTCCTTCCAAGGAGTATCTAGCTTAGTTCGGATTTTCATATCACCACATATCCAGCAAATGTCTCCCAATGATCGGGTCTGATTGGCTATGATTGTTTTTCTATATTCAAAGCAGAACCCTGAAGGAAAAGACTTAAGGTCTCGGCCCTTTGTTGTGTTACTCACGTAGCAGGTGTAATTTCCTGGATATATGGTGATTCCATCCCCTGGATTGGAATTCTTTGATATGATGGGGTACTCTCATTTCCACATTTCACATTTACTATCATTTAGAACTGTTTGTGTGAACAGGCTCAAAAAACATTTTTCCTGGTCCACTGGTATGCGTATGGGCACAGTTCCCAGGTGAGGCCTGGCCTTACCACACACATAGCAGTTAGACCTGTTATGTTTATTGGCATTGTATTTCATCCATTCCAGCCAGAAATTGGTATCAGAGAGACCAGTTTCTACTGCTAATATGTCTTCATAGGAGGGATCTGCCATGGCAATCATGTCCTTAATTGTTTGAATACGGGGTTTCAGAGGGTTTGTAGGGGGACTTTGTTGCCATTCCTTGGAATTGTACATATCCTTTATTTCTAACTTGCCTTAGGGTCTATCAGTCCCTCCCCACACCCATTTTCCCATCCCTCATCTCCCTTTTGTGGGTTCTCAATATTGAGGGCCAGTTGGTACGCTGTGCCCCTGGATCTAAACTTCACATCTCCATCATTCCCGGTGGGTAGGTACCTACTGGTGGCACACTGTGTAGGGGCTAGGCCTCTCCATGACAATGTCATCCTGGAGATAAGGGTTTTCCTATTTTTGTCCTTTCTATTTAGTGCTGACTGAGGTTTGTATCACCAATCTTGTCCTGTACTCCATCCCACACTTCCCCAATGTTTACAGTTCTGTCCCCAATAATTGTCTGTGACACATATATATATTTCCGGGTTTTGATCTCTCCTTTCATGACACTGCCATGCGGGGCCGGGACATGGTGCAACATCGCAGTAGTCAAATAAAAAGGTAGCTACTTGTGTATTGGAGGAGTTAAACCAGAGTTGTATCAGGCCTGCTTTCTTTGTGATAGCTACTTGTTGGGGATTTGAGTTTATAACGTTCCTTTTGCTGCGGGAAAAATTGGGGGTCTCATTATGTTGCTTCCCACATATTCCTTGTATTACCCCTAGCTCTTCTGGGTGATATATGCAGTTAGTTGAAATCCAGACAAGGGAAAACACTGAAAATGAAATCAGTCCTATCAGTAGCCACAGTTTGCCAGAATCCGGTGATAACAGGACTGTCATTTTCTACAGGGTCAGGGCTATATGCACCAGTTAATACCCCCTTTTCTTGACTGTCCTGTTCGAGGTCAGGACTGTCTGCCCCCGTTAGCACCTCCTTTCTTGACTTTGGTTCCTCTGACTCAGGGCCCCTGCGTACCAGTTTCACTCGAGCAGCATGGATCCAGGTGGGACTGTGTTCAGTTAGGATTGCAGTTCGGGTTGTTGCTACCACAACGGTTTCTGGACCATAAGCAAAATCCTGTTGTTTCTTCCCCTTCTTCAGCTGTTTTATCACCACTACATCTCCTTCCATAAAAGGGTGAGTGTTGCCCTGTGGAAGAGAAGGAAGCTTTGCGAGTAACATTGTCTTCGACTTTTATTAACGTTTCAATCAACTTTCTCACATATTCATCCCTAATGTTGTCAAGATTGTCTTGTGTCATGAATGTGCGTCTAGCCCAAGGTGTTGGAAAAGGTCTACCCATCAGGATTTCAAAAGGAGAATATCCTAGGGTTGCATTTGGTGTCATTCTTATCTCAGCAAGGACAGCTGGGAGGTGTCTTTTCCAGTTTTCAAATGTACCTCCCGTGGCTTTCCTCAGCTTGTCTTTAACTGTTCTGTTCATCCTTTCCACTATACCTGAACTCTGTGGATGGTACGGGATGTGAAACTTCCACACAATCTGCAAGGCCTTTGAAAGATCCTTGCAGATTTGGGAAGTAAATGCTGGGCCTTGGTCTGAATTTATCTGTAGTGGTATTCCCCACCTGGGGATGATTTCCCTTGTGAGGATTCCCACTACCGTTTTAGCATCTTCTCTTTTGGTGGGAAACATTTCAGGCCAGCGGGAGAACACGTCTGTAATCATACAGATTGGTTGTTGTCCTCCTTTTGACTGTGAAATGTGGGTGAAGTCAATTTGAAGGTGTGTGAATGGGGTTGTGGGGTAGAGTAGATGTTGGTGTGCAATCTGATGTGGGTTATTGGGATTACTCCTGATGCATGTAATGCACCTTTTGACATAACTTTCTACCAATTGCCTGGCATCTGTAACATAAAAATCTTTTAGTAGTTGATTTAGAGTCCGTTTCCAACCTAGGTGTCCTATCCCATGATAGTGTGCAATGTATATTGGGGCACTACACTGTGGGATGCATGGTCTCCCCTCTTTGCAGATCAATCCTGTTTTAGGATTTTTCTGCAAAACAGGATAACACCAATCCTTTAGTTCTGCATGGGATGCTGAGCGCTGGAGATCAGCGACCAGTTGGGCTTCTTCTGGGAGAATAGGGACCAGGGCGGGCATTTGCAGCAAGGTCTCCCCTCTTTGGGCCGCTCGCTTTGCCTCCTGGTCAGCCAAGACATTCCCTTTGCTGATATCATCAGTACCCCTAGTATGTGCTCTGCAGTGTATGACGGCAAGTTCACTGGGGAGGGTGATGGCTCTGAGAAGTTTGTCAATAAGCTGTGAGTGGGAAATTCTTTTCCCATCAGCTCCTACGTATCCCCTTAGGGACCACAGTACCCCATGATCAAAGACAACCCCATGTGCGTATTTCGAGTCAGTGTAAACAGTCACTGGTTGGTCTGTGTAAATTTCACATGCCCTGGTAAGAGCAATGAGTTCAGCTGCTCGAGCCGACTGGCAAAGGATGGACTTGGCTTCTAGAACCACGTCAGGTAATTTAACTACTGCATACCCTGTCAGGCAGGCACTGTCTTTGGGCTCGGTACATGAACCATCCACAAAGACAACATCTGCACCAGGGATGGGTGTGTTCATCATGTCCAGTCTGGGGGAAGTAACCATTTCAATTGCCTCCAGACAGTCATGACAGTCGGGTCCTTTATCCTCAGTTGACTTCATGCCTAGAAGTGCATCTAGGATCATGGCCGGGCCCGAGTTACTGGCACTATACTCAATGTACAGCTGTGGATTACCGAGGAAAATAAACTCATACTCACTTAATCTCCTAGCTGACATGTGTTCGGTGTGTGTGCCTTTAAGTAGGGTTACTACATCATGTGAGGTATGTAAGGTTGTAGGATGTCCTAATGTGAACACAGATGCCATTTCTACCACCATAGCGCATGTTGCCAGAGCCCTAAAACAGGACGATAAACCCTGGACCTGTAGAGGCATTACCTTTGAAAAATAAGCTACAGGTCGTAGCTTGCCCCCGTGTTCCTGGGCCAGCACACCCGCCATGGTTTTACAATTGTCTCTAGCATACAAATTAAACATCAATGAAAAGTCAGGGAGGCTCAGTCCAGGACTCATTACTATAGCTTCCTTTAATGCCTCAAATGCATGCAACATTTCATTAGACCATTCAACATTTTCAGAAGAATCTTTCAGAGTGGCTTGTCTCATAACATTATCATAAAAGGAACAATCAGGGATCCATTGCCTGCAATAATTAATCATACCAAGGAAGGATAGCATCTCCCTCTTGGTTTGTGGGGTGACCAGGCCCACTATTGCATGGATACTTGAAATACTGATGTTCCTTTTGCCTTTTGTGAAGACAAAGCCCAAGGTATTCAACCTTCTCACTGCACCATTGTAACTTAGACACTTTATGACCACATTTGCATAACCATAACATCAGTGATTCACTGTCTTGCTGACAGGCCTCCCTAGACTTACTACAGACCATCAAATCATTGATATACTGTAGCACTACCGAACCTTGGGGGGATTGCCATGGCCTGAGTGTGGACTGAAAAACAGTACTGTATACCACGGGGAAGTCCACAAATCCTTGAGGCACTTTCATCCAGACTGGCGTTCGCCTTCACAAGAAAAGAAAAAGGTTGCTCCTTGTCAAGATAAGAAAAACATAAGTTTCAGTAAAATGTGTGGCATGGAGGTCGGAAACTTAACGTATTTCCCTGAAATACAGGTCCGGATTGCAATAATATAGGCTTCCCTTCAACAATTAATCCTCCTGTCTCCTCTCTTGGGAAACCTTTAAAAGTGAAACAATTTCCCTGAAACACAAATAGCCGGCTATGCAGCAAAAAACATTTTTATATGCTCTCACTAATATGCTGTTAATGTGCAAAAAAAAAGTAAAAAAAAAAAAATTAAAATAAAATAAACCCTTGTTAAGAAAAATACCATTTGGCATAATGCCAAATTATTGGCCCCACATTGGATGAGTCACACTATCATATAAACACTAATAAATGCTCCTTTTAATATTCCGGAGTCATTCACCTCGGACACAGAATCTATTAATTTGTTCCAGAGAACATGTTCACTCACACTTAACATTTTTCAAATGTGTTTTTGTAATGGACTCCAGACACCGATATTTTACCACTGCTTTAATGACTAGGTTGTCATCGGCCGCTCTTTTGCCAAAAGCGGGGTTCATCATCTTTTCGGTCTGGGGTGTCCATCCCTCACTATCAGAATTTGTAAAAAAAAAATATTTTTTATTACTCCGAACACCATGGAGGTGATCATGTACCTTCACATAATCACATACAATCACTTCATTCACTTCAATTGTCTAACAAGGTGTAAGTTATTGTCAGCTTTAGTATGCAAGTTCAATTACACAAACACCATATTCCACAAATACAGCAAAACATAAATTTCTATGAATGCGTATATTTTACGCCGAATAATGCTTACCGGGAATTCCGGCCAAGGACAACATGATCTTCCACTTTTTCACTCTCATCAAAGATAGAAGAAGAACAACAACAAAAGAACAACAATCGGTGTACACTCACCAACCAGGACCACACAAACAAATCCAAAGAAAGGAAAGCAAAGGTTGTAGAGGAAAGAGATTGCTTGTGGTGCCTCCCGGAGGCTGTTTCCAGCGTATTTCCCCGAAATACAATTGCAATAAATAGTTGACCTTTAAAAAATGTTTCAAACACAAATGGCAGTCTCAGACACAATGCAAGATGTTTCCCGGAATCGTATTTCGAAATACAATTGCAATAATATAGTTCCCTGAAACCTTTAAAAGCCACCAAATAGCTTTGCGCCCCCTCCCCCAAATTAACACACACTATCCACTCTCGAGATCCCCATGTGTGTTATTTATTTTAGCTCAGCAAAAATGATCAGGCTCCGGTGATCCCGGCAAAAACAGCAAAAGAATGCGTAATCTTACCGAATTCAGATGATCTTCCGACTCGGTGGGACCTCCAAATTGTAGGGGTTGCGGCTGGCGCTGGTTGATGGCAGTCTCAGTGTGTTAATCCGGGTGGCCACCCTTTGAAGAGATCAGCACAGGAAAATAAGACACACACGCGATGTAGCTGAAATCTTTACTTTACTGATAATACTATTCACGATATTCGGATTACAAAAAGGGGAAGGGCCGTATAATGTAAACAATATGTGATTGGTTAATACAGTTATTCTATCCAATAGAAATAAACTTATTAAGTCAAACACCTGCATGAACTAATTGAAAAGGGAGGAAAGTGTAACATAGAGAGAAGTTATAGATAAGAGTGTACAACGTTAGTTAGTTTTAACAATTACTAAGGACACCTGTAAATATAATTGGAAGAAAGATACATTTTTACCAATTACTAAAAAATGCTGCATGTGTAATGCTTTGCTCAGAGATAAGAATTAACAAGCAATTATATGTGTGCAAAGTCATTTTAGAATTATACCAAGAAAGAAATAATATTCACTCTGAAAACTTCAGCAGCACGTTCCATTATGTGTAACAGTTAAGGAAGCACCCTAGCTTCAGAACCTTAACCCCTTACAGTACACATGGCTGCAAATATACCAATTTACCTCCTAACCAATAGCAGTATATAATAATGTGCCTTTAGATATGTAACTGCGGTGTAACCCTATCTTGTGAGTCTAGCCAAGGGGACTTTGTCAACCTCCTCTGGGCAACGGCATGCTTCAAATGACAGTTTGTACATTGGAATCACTAATTAATAGGATTAAGCCATGGAGATAGGGCGGGGGACACTGTATTTCCATTGCATCATTATTATTTCTTGGCATAAAAAATAAAAGGTACAAAAGTGTTTTCATCCCATTAGGAAGGGTATAATCTTCTTATATTAGCCTTTTTCAACCAGTGTGCCTTGAGGTTTTTTCATGGGTGCTGTCAGTACTGGATCCCTCTAGGACCCAGCGCACTCACCTGACACAGCCTTGGCTGGGAAACACTGATTGGCCAGCTCTCCTTTAAAACACCTGTGTTTTCACCCAATCAGTGCTCGTGATAGAGTTACTCTGCTTGCCTTGTGAGATCCAGCCTGACCTGTTTATCTGCAAACTTTGTGTATGACCCGGCTTGTTTGACCCTGCTTGTTGCTTCCGATTTGGTACCTTTCGAACTCTGATTATCCGTGTATGACCCGGCTTGCCTAGACCACATCCATTGCAGTGGTGCACTACTAGCACCAGCAACACCACCAACATCCACACCTGCGGTGAACTACAAGTTCCAGCTTTCCTGCTCATCAAAACACCTACTTCAGCAGTGAACTATAAGTGCCAGCTGTCCCGCTCGTCTCAACCCTGCATCCGTGGTGAACTACAAGTCCCAGCGCTGACCTGCTTCTCAAGACCTGCTCATGGTATGTGCTCTTGTTATTGAACTATAGGCATATTAGCACACCTGAACTGTTGTCTGCTGCTAGCCTGATATGAAACCTGACATTATCACGAGCCATACATAAAAAGGGAAAACCCACCATGGATTCTGAGCAGGCTCAGATGTTTGCACAAGAACTTTGCCGTTTATCCCATCAAGTTCAGCAAATGGCCACAGAGCTCACCAAGGTGCAATCCCCTACTACAACTGTTACAAAAACTTTATCTGAACCAAAAATTTCTTTGCCTGACCGTTTTTCTGGCGACCGTAAGGGATTCTGCAACTTTAAAAACAGCTGCAAATTATATTTCAAATTAAGGCCATCCTCTTCTGGCTCTGAAACTCAGAGAGTTCAGATCATTATCTCTCTGCTACAGGGTGACCCCCAGGCTTGGGCCTTTAACCTTGAACCAAACCATCCAGCCCTGCTAACTGTAGATGCCTTCTTTGAAGCCCTTGGATTGCTGTACGATGATCCAGATCGTATGGCTACTGCAGAATCAACCCTGCGTAACTTAAAGCAAGGAACCACCACAGCTGAAAGGTACTGCTCAGAGTTTCGCAGGTGGGTCCCAGAATCTGGCTGGAATGATGCAGCTCTCCGCAGCCAGTTCAGAATAGGTCTTTCAGATGCAATTAAGGATGCTCTGGTCAACTTCTCCTATCCACCCTCACTGGAGGAAGCTATGTGTCTAGCCATTAGAATTGATCGCCGTCAGCGAGAGAGGGGGCGAGAAAAAAATATGGCTGTGGCAAACTGTATACCTCCCTTACCACCTGACCATCCAACCTCCAGTGCCAGTTCAGTGGAAGAACCTATGCAGCTAGGCTCCACCCGGCTATCTTCCCAGGAACACACACGCCGGCGTAATATGGGACTTTGCCTGTATTGTGGCCTCAGGGGTCACATGTTCCGTTCGTGCCCTACACGTCCGGGAAACTCCCGGACCTAGGTGATTATGGGGAGGTCACCTTAGGTCTGCTTTCATCTCCCCAGGGGGACAGTCGTATACTTCTACCCAGTGTTATTCACTTTGGGACAGGGACTCATGAACTGCTGGCCTTGGTAGATTCTGGAGCTGCTGAGAACTTTATTGATAAGACTTTGATTACCTCCTTGTCCCTGGAAACTCATATGCTAGATTGCCCAGTCCGCCTAATTTCTGTGGATAACCAGCCTCTCTCACAAGACCTTGTGCTTCAGTCCACCAATCCCTTCCAGTTACAATTGGGGGCCCTGCACTGGGAGAAGATTTAATGTCTTGTCATTGACTCTCCATCCACTCCTTTGATCCTAGGCCTTCCTTGGCTTCAGAAGCACAATCCTGTAATTGACTGGTGAACAGGAATTATTCTGGCTTGGTCCAATCAGTGTAAAGAAAGTTGCATCCAGCACCCTGTTCGACTTGCTGCTTGTCAAGTGGGAATGGAACAGATTCCGCTTTGTTATAAGGACTTTCAGGATGTGTTTTCTAAAGGGAGTGCTGACACCTTACAACCTCATCGCAGTTATGACTGTCCCATTGACCTTTTGCCTGACACTACACCTCCGCGAGGGAGAGTCTTTCCATTGTCCGAACCAGAGAACCTTGCTTTGCAAGAATACATCCAGGAAAACCTAGCTAAAAGTTTCATCCGTCCCTCTACTTCTCCCGCAGGCGCAGGTTGCTTCTTTGTCCCAAAGAAGGACGGGGGTCTAAGACTTTGTGTTGACTACAGAGGTCTAAATAAAATAACCGTTCCCAATCGGTACCCTCTCCCTCTCATCACAGAGTTGTTCTCCCAAATCCAGGGAGCAAAGATTTTCTCCAAACTAGACCTAAGGGGAGCCTATAATCTAGTGCGCATCCGTGAAGGAGATGAGTGGAAGACAGCCTTTAACACCAAGGATGGCCACTACGAATGTCTTGTCATGCCTTTTGGTCTCAGGAATGCACCAGCTGTCTTTCAAAACTTTATGAATGACATTTTCCGTGACCTGTTGGGTCGCTTTATGCTTGTATACTTGGATGATATTTTGATATATTCTCCCAATCTTGAAACGCATCAGAGGCACGTCCGCTCAGTGTTGGCCCGATTAAAGGCTCATTCCCTTTTTGTTAAGCCTGAAAAATGTTCATTTCATGTCAAACAAGTACCTTTTCTGGGCTACCTAATCTCTGACACAGGCCTAACCATGGATCCAGCCAAGATTCAGGCCATTCTAGACTGGGCATCACCTTCAGACCTGAAAGCAGTTCAGCGCTTCCTGGGCTTTGCAAATTTCTATCGGAAATTCATTAGGAATTTTGCCACCATTGCACATCCCATCACCTCTCTCACCAGGAAGTCTCAGTCTAAGTTTAAATGGACTACTGAAGCCCAGACAGCCTTCACTCAGTTGAAGAAAGCCTTTACCTCTGCACCAATTCTACGCCATCCTGTTCCTGAGCTGCCTTTTATTGTGGAGGTAGATGCATCCGAAGTAGGGGTGGGGGCGCTTCTGTCACAAAAGGACCCTGTAACTGCTGCCATCCACCCCTGTGCCTTCCTGTCCCGTAAATATTCCCCAGCAGAGCGCAACTATGATATAGGCAACAGAGAACTGTTAGCCATAAAGCTAGCTTTGGAGGAATGGAGACATTGGCTGGAGGGAGCTCGCTATCCATTCATAGTTCTGACTGACCACAAAAACCTTGAATACATCCGTTCTGCTAAAAGACTGAACTCACGTCAGGCCAGGTGGTCATTGTTCTTCTCCAGATTTGACTTCACAATTTTTTATTTACCAGGGCCAAAAAATGTTAAGGCCGATGCCTTGTCTCGCAGTTTTTTATCAGAATCCCCACCTCCGCTTCCTCCACAATCCATTATCTCTGAGGACAGGATTTTGGCTTTCACCCAGACTGACATCTCTGAGGCCTTATTACCTGCACAGGCTGAAGCCCCCCCTTCCACTCCCTCTGGTATGCTTTTTGTGCCCTTGGCTCTTCGTTTGCAGGTTTTGCAGCAGGTACATGCGTCAAAGCCTGCAGCGCATCCGGGGTTTAGACAAACTTATGAGATTATCTCTCGCAACCTCTGGTGGCCATCGATTAGGCAGGATGTGCTAGCCTTTGTCCAGGCTTGTGAGGTTTGTGCCAGAAGCAAGGGCAGTACCTCTAAGTCCTCCGGTCTTCTACGTCCTCTACCAATACCTACTTGTCCCTGGACCCATTTATCTATGGACTTTATCACTGACTTGCCTCCGTCCCAGGGATGTTCCATGATCTGGGTGGTGGTAGACAGGTTCAGTAAGATGGCCCACTTTGTTCCACTTCCGAAACTGCCGTCTGCTAGAGATCTGGCATCTTTATTCATTAAACATGTTTTCAGGCTCCATGGGGCACCAATTAACATTGTCTCAGACCGCGGCTCTCAGTTTATAGCCCAGTTTTGGAAGGCCCTTTGTTCTCAGCTAGGGATTAAGTTATCATATTCTTCAGCCTATCATCCCGAGACAAATGGCCAAACAGAAAGAACTAATCAGACTCTGGAGAAGATGGTACGTTGTCTGATGGCCAATGATGAGGTGGAGTGGGTCAACATCCTTCCATGGGCAGAGTTTGCCTTTAATAATTGTGCCAGCTCTTCTACAGGGACCTCTCCCTTCTTCTGTGTTTACGGGTTGCATCCTCGTGTGTGCTCCTTTGATCTTCCACCCTCTGATGTTCCAGATGCCAACACCACGATTGAAAATTTCTCCAAAATCTGGTCTGACGTCAATCGTGCTATTTCTCGTTCGGTGCAGGCTTTTAAGAAAACGGCTGATAAGAGGCGCTCAAAGGCCCCTGGATATAAAGTTGGTGACAAAGTGTGGCTATCATCCAGGAATCTGTCCCTGCATGTTCCATCCAAGAAACTTGGCCCAAAATTCATCGGGCCCTATGAGATTTCGGAGATTGTTAATCCTGTGTCCTATAGATTAAAACTCCCCCCGTCCATGCGCATTCCTAATGTCTTCCATGTTTCTTTATTGAAACCTGTTCACTCTAGTCTCCAAGTAAATGAACCAGAACCTGTAGATGTGTCGGATAGCCAGGAATATGAAGTGGCATATATTCTTGACTCCAGACGAGTACGCAATTCCTTACAATATCTAGTTCATTGGAAAGGTTTTGGCCCAGAGGATCGATCCTGGATCCCAGCTCGCGATCTCCATGCTGATCGCCTTAAGAAGAAGTTCCATCTTCGATATCCAAGTAAGCCTGGGGGTGCAGGAGCAACCCCTCGTGAAGGGGGGGGGTACTGTCAGTACTGGATCCCTCTAGGACCCAGCGCACTCACCTGACACAGCCTTGGCTGGGAAACACTGATTGGCCAGCTCTCCTTTAAAACACCTGTGTTTTCACCCAATCAGTGCTCGTGATAGAGTTACTCTGCTTGCCTTGTGAGATCCAGCCTGACCTGTTTATCTGTAAACTTTGTGTATGACCCGGCTTGTTTGACCCTGCTTGTTGCTTCCGATTTGGTACCTTTCGAACTCTGATTATCCGTGTATGACCCGGCTTGCCTAGACCACATCCATTGCAGTGGTGCACTACTAGCACCAGCAACACCACCAACATCCACACCTGCGGTGAACTACAAGTTCCAGCTTTCCTGCTCATCAAAACACCTACTTCAGCAGTGAACTATAAGTGCCAGCTGTCCCGCTCGTCTCAACCCTGCATCCGTGGTGAACTACAAGTCCCAGCGCTGACCTGCTTCTCAAGACCTGCTCATGGTATGTGCTCTTGTTATTGAACTATAGGCATATTAGCACACCTGAACTGTTGTCTTCTGCTAGGCTGATATGAAACCTGACAGGTGCCTGGGCAAAATGCCTAAAAATTGCCAAAAAAATATACACAAGCCAGTAGGTGGATCAAGCCTGCCTTTCAATTACACAAAGCCAAAGTTTTTCATTGTGCACCATTACAAACTTCTACAACATTTTAGCCACTGGCATTCTAATAAACAATTATGTCAATTGATAAGGAGGACACCGGGTGCCTGCACAGCATCCTTGTTTGCCCCTCCCCTGCCCCTTTTCATCAGCAGTGTGGTCACATTAGCTGAGTGAGGGAGAGAAATGGAGGGAAAAGAGAAACACTGTATATTAGTCTGTACCAGTGTGCAAAGGTGTGTTTGCTTTGGAAGAATAAATTACCTCTAATGTTGGGTGTCCTAGATGTCCTAGAGTTGTCATAGAATGTCCTACATTTTTGAATGGGATGCATTGAGATTAAAATGATGCACAAAAGTAGCCTTGAATAAAAAAAGATTGAGAAACTCTGATTTTCATCACCTAGTAGGCAATGCAAAGGATTACATATGTTAGGAACCTGAAGAATCATACTGGTAAAATGAGTGACCTTGGATCAAAAGGAACGTACGGGTGGGCATTCCCAGACCATGTGATAAAATGATCGTATAGCTCTAGAGCATTTTGAACAAGTAGGGAAAGGAAGCTTACTCATTTTACAGAGAATGTATGGGGTGTAATATTAACGATGCAAGAATTTTGTTTGCATAACACTAGCAGAGATAACCAAAGAAATGTGTAAAGACAAAACTTCCTACCACACCTCCATCAAAGCAGACACATCCTTCCTCCATTGAGATTTAGTTAGATTTGCATTTGGTATTACTGAAATATAGTATGTCGAGATATTCGAGCATGCTTATTTCCCTAAATACAGGACAGTAGTAAGAAATCAATTTATTGGAGACAATGTTTAGGTATATAGATGGGGGAGTTACCCCATAAAGGAAGTGTGTAAAAAATTATCTTAAAAATATTTAACCTGCCTAACAGGTCCAAACATTAAATGTGTTTTTGAGTCTATCAATAAGAGGGATCAGATTATTGTTAATATATCTCTGAATGGGCTGATGTATTCCTAGGTATTAAAAAGTGTTAACTACCTTCACGCTTCTACCTGACGGACATCCATCAGCAGGGGATTTACATTCAAAATCTTTTATTGATTTACAATGCTTACATTCCATCGCAGACACAGCTGGATAAAATCCTGCAAGAAACAAAAAAAAAAGAAATAACGTTGCCAACAAACAAGTTGTATCCCAATATAACAATAAATGCACTGAAAAGCATGAAGCATAAGGAACCATATGATCAATGCAGTGATATGAAATCCATCCCATTAAAAAGTACGATCAAAAGTCTATGAAATACTATCATGGAGCAATAGCAACAAATCATTAGAATATATAATTGCGACTACGACCATGTTATAACCGCGAGAGGGCCGGGAAACTTGAAAATTCCCCCCCTACCAGCTAAAATATCTCCAATGTGGTTCCCGTGACAGGGTGTTTAATGAGGGGCAGGGGATATGCTGACCTTGGGATCCAAGGTGAGAATTTGAGGGGGACCGGGCAGAGTTCTGCCTCCAGAGCTACCCAATCCTTCATGGGTTCATGGCAATGCCAATCCATAATTCTGGCCAGGTGAGCTGCAAAGTGGTATTGTTTGAAGTTAGGCAAACCCAACCCGCCCACCTCCTTAGTTTTCATTAAACTGATTAATTTAATTCTGGGTTTCGTACGATTCCATAGAAATCGCAATAGTAGGGAATTCAAAGAGGCAAAGAATCGCCGGGGTATCCTAACCGGTAGGGTACGCATCAAGTACAAGAACCTTGGAAGTATCACCATCTTTATAATCGACGCTCGGCCGAAGCAGGAGAAGTTCCCCTTGTCCCATTGGGCCAGATCTTTCTCGCAACTCTTGAGGAGAGGCGGGAAATTTCTTTCATAGGTGTTTTGCAGGCGGGGAGTAAGCCATACCTGAGAGGCTCGGACTCCCAACGGAAGGGTGAGTTGGCCTTGAGCAACGCCAATCTCCCAACCGGCAGCGAGATGTTGAGTGCCTCCAACTTCGTATAGTTAATTTTCAAATTTGAAAGGTAGCCATAATGTGAGAATTCTTTTAGTAAATTGGGAAGGGCAATATTTGGGTCTGTCAAGAAGAATAGGAGGTCGTCAGCATAGGCCGCAACCTTGAACTCACTGTCTCCGATCCGGAACTCCCGTCACTGCAGCAATCAACTTCACTGTCCTGATAAAAGGCTCAAGTGACAGAATGAACAGCAGGGGCGACAGGGGACACCCCTGTCTCGTTCCATTTGTGATCGTAACCTTTTTTGACAGGGAACCATTAATTCTCAGTTGAGCCGATGGCTATTGATACAAGGCAGCTATCCACGCTAACATATGGGGTCCGAAGCCCACTCGCCTGCAGACTGCCATCGTAAAGTCCCATGCCACCCGATCGAAGGCCTTCTTCGCATCAGTCGAAAGGAGAAGACCCTCGATGTTCCTATCTCTCGACGTATCAGCAAGAGTGCTTTTGTAACGTTGTCTTTGGCCTCCCGTGCAGGCATAAAGCCCACCTGCTCCATCCCGATCAAACCTGGGAGAAGAGGGCCCAACCCAGTAGCGAGAATTTTTGCGAACAATTTGGTATCCAAATTGAGCAACGAAATGGGACGATAATTCGCACAGTTCGTGGGGTCCTTAACCACTTTCGGTATCACTGTAATGTGTGCGGACAGAAAATCTGGCGAGTGAGTCAGGGCATCTCTGAGTGGTTTGACGAGCTTAGCAGTAAAAGTCTTATAATACATGGCCAAGAATCTGCCTGGCCTTGAGCTCTTCCTCGGTTTCAGCTGTTTGATGGCCTGCGTCACCTCCAGGGCCAAAATCGTCTCCTCGAGAAGAGCGATGTCAGAGTTTGAGAGAGAAGGGAGACCACTATTGGTAATGTAATCATGTATGATCTGTGACCTGTCCCCTATCATGTGTGGTAGCCTGTGCTGCGGCGGAAGAGCATAGAGTCTGGAATAGTAGTCATGAAAGCAATTTGCTATTGCCTCCGTTGCCACCTCCAGACCACCACCCCCCCTTGATGCTCGCGATATTAGTAGCTGAGGAGAACTCGCGTAAAGCCCTTGCCAGGAACATACCCGCCTTATTGCACGACTCATAGTATAACTTTTTTTTTAACCACTTAAGGACCGCCGCATGTACATTTACGTCGGCAGAATGGCACCGACAGGCACATCAACATATATATACGTTGGTGCCTTGGGGGGGATCGGGGGTCCGATCGGACCCCCCCCCCGTACATGCGGCGGTCCGCACGGCTGCAGGAGCGATCCGACAAGTGGGGGCGGCTATCCGTTTTCACCCGCCCCCTCCGGATCGCTCCCAGCCAATGCGCGCGCCCGCCTGCCCTGTCACTTCCTCCTCCTGTGTAAACACAGGAAGGAGGAAGCGACGTGATCTCTCCCTCGGCGTTTGTTTCAAGCGCCGCTGAGGAGAGATCACAACACACCAAGTAAGTCTGCACCAACAGCACACTTACACACACACAAAAACACATTTAACCCCCGCGATCGCCCCCCCCCCCCCTCCCCCCTGTCACAGTGTCACTGAATGCAGTAATCATACATGTATGATTACTGTATTTAGTGTCAGTGTGACAGACAGTGTGACAGTCAGTCAGTGTTAGTGTCAGGGTAGCCCCCCCCACCCCCCCCAATAAAGTTTTAACCCCTTGATCACTGCCCTAGTTAGCCCTTTCACTCCCTATTGCCAGCATCACTAAGCGATCATTTTTCTGATCGCTGTATTAGTGTCGCTGTTCCCGCTAGGGTAGCTAATTTTTTTTTAATGCGATTTTTTTTTTACTAAAGACATGTGGCTAAATAAATTTTGGCCTAAATGTTTGACTAAAATTTAGTTTATTGGTTTTTTATTATAACAAAAAGTAAAAAATATTGATTTTTTTTCAAAAATGTCGTTCTATTTTTGTATATAGCGCAAAAAATAAAAATCGCAGAGGCGATCAAATACCACCAAAAGAAAGCTCTATTTGTGGGAAAAAAAGGACGCGAATTTTGTTTGGGAGCCACGTCGCACGACCGCGCAATTGTCTGTTAAAGCGACGCAGTGCCGAATCGCAAAAACCCCTTGGGTCATTTGCCAGCGTATTGGTCCGGGTCTTAAGTGGTTAAAGAACAACATGCGTTTGGCCGTGGAGTCAAGCAATTGTTGCAATTCCTGTCTAGTTTTGAGCAACCGCTCAGCTGAATCAATGGAAAGCGATTGTTTGTGCAGAGTTTCCAATGCGTTAATTTGGGTGGTCAATTTTTGGATCACGGCTTCCCTTTCCCTCTTCCGACTGGAACCCAGCCCAATCAATACCCCCATATGGAGCACTTATGTGCCTCCCAAACCGAGAGCGGGTCTGACCCCGGGGTTGCGTTAAGTCTGAAGAATGCCGTCATGCTGTCTGTCACAGTCGAGAACGTCGAGGGGTCGGTCAGAAGGGAGGCATTAAGCCTCCAGGAAGGCTGTCGACGCATAGGGCAGACAGGAAAGAGTGTGCTGGAGAGTCTGGGGGCATGGTGGGTCCTAAAGTGCGTCTCTTGTAGGTAAACTAAATGAGGCTTACCTTTTTTGAGTTCCCTCAATAGAGAGGAGTGACGTTCATGGATATTCAGACCCCTCACATTATGAAAGATCACCAGGGGGTGTCTCCTAGGGAGGAGTAGGCCATATCGAGAACCCCAGGCCGTTAAGAAGGAGGTGCTCGGAGAACCAACCTGAAAAGACACAGCTACAAATGTCAATCGGCAACAACACTGGTGTGACCGCAGGAACACGAAACATATGCTGCTTAGAGATCAGAAAAATGGAGCAATGAGATTACTGAGGATGGGACTCCCCACGGGGAGAAACTAGATCCCAGGTAGAGAGCCTCACCCACACAATGAGGTGCACCCAGTGGCTCAAGGAGGCCAAAGGAGTGCCTTGTGAGGCAAAGGGAGGCGACAGCGGGCAAGTGGCAACACCTCAAATCCTCCGTCTAAGGCACAATGAGGTAAAACAAATCACAAAATAACCATCAAAGAGCACGTACAGCCCTATTGGCTGAATAAAAAAAATAAAAAAAAGCAAATGCATAAATGAAGTAGACCCGACCAGGGTTTAGCCTATAAAACTAGGCAAGGAAAGACACAAACAAAATATACGTAAATATCAAACAGTATAACAATATAACAATCCTTCCCTCCTTCTGAAATACCTCCTACCCTCACCCAAAAAAAAAAAGGAGTTGACGGTATCTCTGGGCGCCAGACCATGCAGCAGGATCAATCCACAGGTAAACCGCAATAGTATACTCCGGCGTCCTGCACGTATGGCGCCGCCAGCCTACCCAAGATTCAACTGTCCATACAAGGGTCTCCAAACTCTGGCCCTCCAGCTGTTCAGGAACTACAATTCCCATCATGCCTAGTAATGTCTGTGAATGGCAGATTTTTACAATGCCTCATGGGAAGTGTAGTTCTGCAGCAGCTGGAGGGCCGTAGTTTGGAGATCCCTGGTCCATACAAACGTGACAGCCGTAGTTCAGAAGCACGGCCGTAAACAATCCTCATGAAAGACAAAGCATTCGAGCGTAAGGGCAAAAGTCTGTCAGAAAGCCACGTCCATAGTAGCGCGTAAAGTATGACACAAGGGTCGCTGAACAACACGCAAACCGAGCATGTCTGTACTCTAGCTCCACACAATTAGACAGCCAGCACATCAGAAAAAATAATGATAAAAAAAAAAAGAAAAAAAATCAGCAACAAGTTCAGAGCTCGACCCGATGTGCATCATCTGCTTTGGTGGTCGGGTGGATCTCTGTCAATGCAAGCTGTAACTCGGTGGGAGAGGTAGAAGAGATCGATAACCATGGAACGCAGAGGAGGCATGAAGGTAAGGGTTCAGCAGGTAGTCATGTCATCGTAGGTATAAGATTAGCCCGCTCCAAGCTCCCTCAGGGCCTCTGCTTGCCGCTTTGGAGTACCAGCTTTCGACCCACCTCCTAGGCCATGCTTGGCCTTCTTCGTCAGTCTTTTGTCCGGTGTGGAGAGCGGGGAGTCCGGGGGGCTCCTTTCAGGCAGGGGATGCAGGAACTCTGCATACCAATCAGGTAACTCAATCAAGCCCAGGTCTAGGGCCTCACAGAACTTAGGCAGATCGGATGGCACCCGGAGCCTATGTTGGCGACCACCGAGGGAGACATTCAACGCAAAGGGGAAGCGCCAGGTGTACCTGATATCCTTTTCCCTCAGCTTATCCAAGAGAGGGCGCAGAGCTCTTCTGTTCCGTAAGGTGATAGGGGAAAGGTCCTGGAAAAGCATGATGGTGGCCCCGTTGAATACAATGCGATCATTCCTCCGGGCTCTGCGCATTATCTCCTCCTTTAGAGCAAAGCTTTCAAGACAACAGATCACGTCCCTCGGGGGGGGGGGTGCGTCGGGTCCCCTAGGCCTAAGAGCCCTGTGCGCCCATACAAAGCTGATCTCCGTGTCCTCCTGTCTCTCCAGCAGACTGTTAAAAACACTGCGCAGAGTAGTAGCAATCTGAGCCGGATCCACGGTCTCCGGTATCCCCCTCACCCGCACGTTGCACCTCTGACCTCTGTTGTCGAGGTCCTCCAGATGACGATTCGTGTCATTAAAGTGCTGTGCATGAACCGATACCGTCTTCTCCATTCTCAGTATGGCTTTGTCTCTCCGTTTCCCGGCCGTCTCCAAGGTGGCCATCTTTTCGTTTAATACGAGCATGCTGGTCTTAAGGTCCATGATGGCCGCCGAGAACGTTGCCTTGATGTCCGCCGCTATCACGGACATATCCGAGTATGTCAAGGGGTGGTCGGAGGTAGATTTGCTCCTGGTCAAGCTCTCCGGAGCAGATTGGGAATCATCGCTGTAGTCCTCATCATGGCTGATCGACGCCATCTTGGGCCCAGTTGCAGCACCGATTCCTGTCGCCCTTGGTTTAAAAAGTTCAGCGATGTTCGTGGCCGAGTATAACACCGAGCTGCGACACGGGCGAGAGTGGGGAGCGATGCAGTGTATTTTGCCAGGCATCTGGGCGCTAGTGGTCGGGTGATTAGCTGCCAAAAGACTGTACGTGCAGAGGAGCTCCTTCAATGTGCTGCCATCCTTGCTGCGCACCAAGCCATGCCCCCCGTGAGCTGGATTATATGATGATCTAGTCTTGTTACCAAAACAGCATCATACTATCACCATGTCTGTATATACCCCTTGCTATCTCTTCCAATGTATGTCAGATGGCTCAGTTTAGAAAGGTGGTTCAGAAACAGTGAGGAAATAACTACCCATTTGAAATTGCTGGCTTTGTGAGATTACTCACGCCATTCATTACCAATATAGACCCTATCACCTGCATTTTATTCATGCATGTCCCCATGTCCACCCTCCTGTGATGAGATGGTCCCCAGAGACTATTACCTAGTGATTTGTCTTGCCAAAAAAGCTGTTAAATATGTATATATATATATATATGTGATACCTATATTTACCTAGCTCCAGAAGAAGCATGCTTAAATGCAAAACTAGTTGAGCAAGTCTTCTGAATACCTGAAAAACAGTATCAGCATAATAATTTTTGAACTGGCTTATTATCTTATTAAAACACTATGATAAATAAAAACTTGTAAACATAATTATAATGTCCAAGCAATGATATCATAAACAGCGCTGATGTTGGTACTTATATGTGGCTGAAGGATTGTTTGAAATTCAGACCAACTATACACATTAAACACATTAAAATAGGAATAAATCCATTGCTAGAGTGCAGCGCACAAACAGGGAAAGTCCATAAGTGATTTAAATTGAAGAGATGTCAGCAAGCACCTTCCACCATCAACTCAAAACTTCACCACGTGGGACAAATGATCCCCCTCTGGGGTACACACTCACCAGATGGATAATATAGTAGGCGTTGTACAGCTTCACAGAGGATGATACACTCTTCACAATGAGGGACAAAACCAACTAGAAAGGCTCACAATCAAACAAGAAAAAACAGAAGAATGCATATAGCGTAATTCCATGTAATAAAATATAATGCAAAGCCCCTCACAGATAAGAGTCCCCTCATATATTGCGCGTACTTGCATAAAAAACAATGTGTGCATATATTCACCGTCTCCTATAACCGGAGTGAAAGCTGCACGGACCGCCTAGTAGGTAGTGGATTATCACTTCCTGGTTCCGGGACAAGCTTAGATAAAAACGCACACGTCGCTTTCTTGGCGTCATATAGGTCACGACTTGACGCGTTTCGTCATCAGACTTCGACAGATTGTCCAGTTTCAAGCAATGTTACCAATTTTTCTTTACTTCTGCATAGCAATGCTATTACTGTGTGCATTTAGAATGTACCACTTTACTGTAATATAGATACATAGTGCATTTTTTGACTAGTAGACCACATTGCTCCTCTGCAAGTTATCTGACTTCACCTTTCACCAATTCGGAGTTATGTAAAGAAAAAAAATATATGATTTCTGTCTGAATGCTGTAGGTTACAGTTTTTTTCATATTTTTGTTTTTAGAATGAAAAGGTCTTCGTGTGCTTTTTTTGTTTGTACAATGTAATTTTTGTAATTTGGTTTTGTAGTTTTTATTATTATTTTACTCCTCAGGAAGTTTTAGAAACATTTAAAGTGTAATACAGTAGTTGGTTTTTCCTTCACATAATATAACCTCTTAGCATTCTTCATGCCATCTTCCTTGACTGTGCTCTTGACAGTACTGTACTTAAAGGAAACTAAGAAATTCACTCTCCAGCAAAAATTCCTGACGGATGAACAGTGAACAGAAAAATGAGTCAGGCGGTTTTCAATTCTCCAGAGAATTTCCTTTTATAAAATACCTCTATACAGCATAGAGTGCATACCAATGCTTTAAAAAATTTTGATAACACCCAAATATTTAAAAACATAGTTCATAAAATGACACCATTTAAAAACACCTACACTAAATCAAGTTCATGACTCAATTATTGCTATTGGATGAAGTTTATTAAAAAAAACTTTGATGTTGAGTTGTGCTTTGCTTTCATTCCATTGGCACTTATTGTTAGCAACTGTTAAGGAAGATGTTAAATAACAAATCCTAGTGTTAAACATATCTCCTCATACAACCTCATATCAATTCTGAACTGCAGTGATGACAACCACAATAATTGCAGTGGAACAAGAGGATGTCATAATGCTAAGGCCCCGTACACACGGCCGAGAACCTCGACGGGCGGAACACATCGTTCCGCCCGTCGAGGTTCTCGGCCGGCCGTCAGATTCGGCGACCAGCCCGTCGGGAAAGGCGACCAGCCATTCATCCCGACGGGCCGTCGAGCAAATAGAAAACCTGCTCTCTATTTGCTCGACGGGTTTCCCGACGGGCTGGGCACGGCGAATCTGTACACACGGCCGAGGTTCTCGGCAGAATGAGGATCCCAGCGAGGTTCTCGATGGTTTCTGCCGAGAACCTCGGCCGTGTGTACGGGGCTTGAGAGACACAAGGCAACAGACCTAATTTCTATAAATAGCTCTGATAGGTATCAGAATAGATTTAGAACTCATTGATCTTTACTGTACTTGTGGAAGGACATACTTAATAATCACCAGATTTTTGACTATATTTGCAAATCCAAACTCTCACCACAATTTTGTGGTCAATTGTCAAAATCTGAAGATGGAATAGGTAATGAAGTTGCAATCAACAAGCTGTTATGATGTTAAGGAATTTGAATCGCTCAATTTCTGTTTCTGTATTTTGGCTTTTTTAGCATCATTAATATATACTGTTCTATATCACATAACTATATACCATGGCAAAGATATTATTAAAATCAACCGAATATAATTTTTAATGCAATGCTTTAGAATAAACTCTTGAAAAATAACTTCAGGTAGTTCAGTAAGAAAGCAGCACAGAGTGTTGATCTGCAAACCCGGAAGTACTAGTTTCTCAGGTGTAAAATATTTCAGTATGTGACAGGGCCCCTACAGTAGGCGACCGCGATATTGTGTCAATCTCGCTCCCTTTCTCGGCGAGATTGACCACCTACGAGCCCCATCGCGGGAGCCAGGGCCGAGCCGGCTTGACGCGATGGGGACAATGCCGTTATAGAAGCGACGGGGATCCGACTTGTATTCCCACCAATTCCACACACATCGTTTGGTATGAATCATGAGGGGGAACTCCACAC
Source organism: Rana kukunoris (assembly GCA_029574335.1). Classification (NCBI taxonomy): domain Eukaryota; kingdom Metazoa; phylum Chordata; class Amphibia; order Anura; family Ranidae; genus Rana; species Rana kukunoris. The sequence continues at coordinate 617,994,005 of CM056049.1, read as the reverse complement.
CAAAATTTTAAATAAAAATCCGGCATGGAGGCATACCAGGCCCTTAGGGGTTCCCCCACAATCCATACCAGACCCGTATCCAAAGCACGCCGCCTGGGCGTTCAGAAAAGGAGAGGGGACGAGTGAGCGCCCCCCCTCCTGAGCCGTACCAGGCCGCATGTCCTCAACATGGGGGGTTGGGTACTCTGGGGCAGGGGGGCACCCTGCGGCCCCCCCACCCCAAAGTCCCCATGTTGATAAGGACAGGGCCGTTGGTTGTTGGGGTCTGCGGGCGGGGGGCTTATTGGAATCTGGGAGCCCCCTTTAATAAGGGGGCCCCTAGATACCAGCCCCCCCACCCTAGGTGAATGAATATGGGGTACATTGTACCCCTACCCATTCACCTGGAGGCAAAGTGTTAATAAAAAAAACAACACAGGGTTTTAAAATATTTTATTAGTCAGCTCCGGGGCCCCCCCTTTCTTCTTTAGCTCTTTTATGAAGGGGGGCTTGCTTCTTCGACGTCTGCGGGCGGAGGGCTTATCAGAATCTGGGAGCCCCCTTTAATAAGGGGGCCCCTAGATACCTGCCCCCCAACCCTAGATGAATGAATATGGGGTACATCGTACCCCTACCTATTCACCTGGAGGCAAAGTGTTAATAAAAAAACAACACAGGGTTTTAAAATATTTTATTAGTCAGCTCAGGGGCCCCCCTCTCTTCTTTAGCTCTTTTACGAGGGGGGGCTTGCTTCTTCGACGTCTTCTAGGGTGGTCTTCTCCGCTCTCCGGGGGTCTTCTTCCATCTTCTCCACTTCACCGCTGTTGTCTCAGCGCTCCCCGGTTCTTCTGCTCGCTCTCCAGTGCCTTCTTCTTCAGGGCTGGCCGCCACTATCTTCGTGTTAGCTCAATTACTAGCGGTGGCCAGCCCGCTTTTCTATGCCGCCTTCTGCCTTCTTCTCTTCTTCTGATGTTGATGAGACGCTTCCTTCTGCTGTAATGCCGGGTGCGCGGCTCGCACCGATTTATATAGGCCTCTAATGATGTCACAGTCCCATCATGCTCCGGTACCTACCCACGTGTAGTTGCATTAGAAATTCCTGCTTTTCTTCCCCTTCTTTCTGTAGGACTTCCAAGAAAGATCAGAGTGTTATCAGCTGTGAAACAAATGTTTAAAGCCTAGGTTTACTAAAATAAAGAAAAAATCAGCACAAGGGAAATTGTTTAAGATTGATGACATGTGTCCCTTGTGCTGTTGTCATAGTCATAGCATCTTCCGATGCAGTAAGGCTTCTCTTGATGAGTGCCTGTCACAGCTCTGTTAGCTCCATTAACCCAAGCCACACCAGAAGATTATGGCTTTGGGGTTAGGAGGGGATGCATTGGAGGAGGAATATGGAATATTTCTGATAGAGGAGAAGATAGCAGCACAAGGCAAACATGTCATCAATCATGAGTAATGTCCCTTGTGCTGATTTTGTTTTAGTTTTTTTGAGTAAACATACAGTACAGACCAAAAGTTTGGACACACCTTTTCATTCCAAGAGTTTTCTTTATTTTCATGACTATGAAAATTGTAGATTCACACTGAAGGCATCAAAACTATGAGTTAACACATGTGGAATTATATACATAACAAAAAAGTGTGAAACAACTGAAAATATATGTCATATTCTAGGTTCTTCAAAGTAGCCACCTTTTGCTTTGATTACTGCTTTGCACACTCTTGGCATTCTCTTGATGAGCTTCAAGAGGTAGTCACCTGAAATGGTCTTCCAACAGTTTTGAAGGAGTTCCCAGAGATGCTTAGCACTTGTTGGCCCTTTTGCCTTCACTCTGCGGTCCAGCTCACCCCAAACCATGCCGATTGGGTTCAGGTCCGATGACTGTGGAGGCCAGGTCATCTGGCGCAGCACCCCATCAATCTCCTTCTTGGTCAAATAGCCCTTACACAGGCTGGAGGTGTGTTTGGGGTCATTGTCCTTTTGAAAAATAAATGATGGTCCAACTGAACGCAAACCGGATGGAATAGCATACCGCTGCAAGATGCTGTGGTAGCCATGCTGGTTCAGTATGCCTTCAATTTTGAATAAATCCCCAACAGTGTCACCAGCAAAGCACCCCCACACCATCACACCTCCTCCCCCATGCTTCACGATGGGAACCAGGCATGTAGAGTCCATCCGTTCACCTTTTCTGCGTCGCACAAAGACATGGTGGTTGGAACCAAAGATCTCAAATTTGGACTCATCAGACCAAAGCACAGATTTCCACTGGTCTAATGTCCATTCCTTGTGTTCTTTAGCCCAAACAAGTCTCTTCTGCTTTTTGCCTTTCTTTAGCAGTGGTTTCCTAGCAGATATTCTACCATGAAGGCCTGATTCACACAGTCTCCTCTTAACAGTTGTTCTAGAGATGTGTCTGCTGCAAAAGGTGGCTACATTGAAGAACCTAGAATATGACATATATTTTCAGTTGTTTCACACTTTTTTGTTATGTATATAATTCCAAATGTGTTAATTCATAGTTTTGATGCCTTCAGTGTGACTCTATAATTTTCATAGTCATGAAAATAAAGAAAACTCTTGGAATGAGAAGGTGTGTCCAAACTTTTGGTCTGTACTGTATGTATATATATATATATATATATATATATATATATACACACACACACACATTTTTTGTATAAAGTTTTTTATGCAATTTGAATTTAATCTACCATACTTGCTTAATTTTGAACATTTTGATTTCCATCTGATCTTTAATTTCTACGACCTCATTCATCTGGTTATTTATTTGTCATCAGCTAATAGTATGGAACAATGTCAAATTAGGATTTACAGGGAAGAAGAAAATCTTGTAGCTATAATAAAACCACATCCGTTGATATTCACAGAAACCTCTAATTATGACTGTATCACAATCACACAACATACATGATCTGCTGTAGCAGTAGTTTTCTTCTGTTTATTACAGAGATGAATAGTGTTTTTAAACAGTGCTAGTTCTTGAACTACAAATGGTCATTATCTTGAATTCATTACAAAAAGAGTAAAAACGAAAGAATAATGGATTTGAAAAAATACAAATCAATTATATACAGTTTTCAGTGAAAATTTCAGTGGCTTGTGCAGTGCGTTTTTGAATCGTGTTCAGTTTGCTGATATAAATTGCAGCATCATCACAAGTGGAATATTCCATAAATTATTGCCTTTATTTATATATTTACTGATCTTGGTCCTGTTCAGACTTTTCTTTGATCAGACCATAAGGAAATTGTGTTGCCTTCAAATGAGAGACTGATAGGTACATTGTCTGCACCAGTTTCTAACTTTATGTTATAGGAAATATTCTGCCGTTCCGTGTCTCTAAATCAGCTGTAAAATTATTTGGATGACTGATTATTCTGCTATTCCTAATAAGCTGAATAAGAAATGGTGATCAGATTCCCCAGGTGCAAGATCAGCTTTTTGTTATAACTGTGTGTCATTTGAAAGTTACTGGTACACATTTTGTTTTATAAGAGTCTGTAAAGATTCATTTTTGGAGACTGACACCAAGGATTGATTTGCAAAAGGTGAACTGTACAACAAAATGAATGTTTGTAACAGTCATTCACAAAACATGTCTTGCTAGTGCGGCACTGAGTGGCTGTCTGTGATAACTAATACTTACTAAACTGGCAACCTCAGGTCGGATGTGCCGGTACTGGCAATATTCTTCATTCTGACTACCTGACCTTTTGAACTTCCATGTACCAAAGACCAAATCCATTTAACAAAATTCAAAATGTCAAGAGAAAATAAATAACACATTAATATATATATATATATACATATTGTAGTAGTCTGGTACCCCAGGGGTGAGGTGACCTAGGGTTCTCAACCGGTCGGGTTGAGGGGCTCCAGGGAGCTTGAAGTTTACAGAGGAAACTGGCATTCCAGTTTCCTCAATTGTTAATAAAGTCCACTTTGGGACCTGGAGCCCGGGGATTTCGCAGAGATCTGGGTGGGATGAAATCCCCAGTCCTGGGTCCATATTTTCAGATATACCAGCACACTGACTGGTCAGGTGTGTGCTGGTCTATGTATAGACACCTGACCATGGTTCTGGGCTCCACCCTCCCGAGGAATCCAGGCTTGGAAGGGAGAACCCTGAGAGTGCAGGTGTGCACTGAATTAGCTGGAGAGTGCAGGCTGCACTGTGAAACCCCAGAGACCTGAGTCTAAGGTTGCTGACAGGAGTCAGGAAGGCTTCATGCTGGAGCCTGAGCAGCGGTGCTACTGCTAAAGAGGGCTAGGTGGCTCGGTATTTTCTGTTGCACGTGTAAGCCAGGAGGCTGAAGGTATAATTTTGTATGGACAGTAAAAAAAAACCCCCTGCGTGGGAGACCTGTGTTTAGATTTTTATTTTTTTTCCTTTTGAATAAAAGTGGGCCAACAAGCCCTTAAATATAGTTCCGGACTGGTGTGAATCACTTAAACGGCTATGCCACGAGAGTTAACAACCCCCAACGTTACAATATATATATAATATATATATATATATATATATATATATATATATATATATATATATATATATATATATATATATATATATATATATATATATATATATAAACATGTATATTTATAAAACAACTGCTATAAATCTTTACATACTAAAATATAAACTACTGTTTAGGAGGACATTTTCGCCAGCATTTATGGACAATTACCCATGAGTTCCAATATATACCTGATCCAACCCTTAACTCAATTAACATTAAGGGGTCTATAGGTCACAAAACAGTGGCGTGCTACCAATGTATTAAATAGCTAATGATCAATAAATGCTAATAATCAGATAAATAAGCGATCAACTTGCAATAATAAGCAAGATACAATGTACACTATCACTTATTTAAATAGGGTGTGACAATATACCTCCCCCACAGTGTTAATAATACCTATCCCCTTAATTAGAATGGCACAATACTAAGAATAAAAAATGATCAAAACATTTCAATCGTGACATAAATAATGTGAGGTTGATATTAATAAAGTCCAAAAGTTGTCCTCAATAAATTCCACCGATCAGTGCAAAATAATATAAAGTGCTGGTGCTCTCCTCTACCTCAATATCCTAGCCGCTCACCTCAAAGTCTGACCGCTGTTTTACCAGCAGGTCAGATAAAGCAGATAAAACAGGGGTCAGACTTTGAGATGAGCGGTTAGGATAATGAGGTTGAGGAAAGCACCAGCACTTTATGTTATTTTGCACTGATAAGTAAAGTCTTCACTTGGAATTTATTGAGGACACCTTTTGGACTTTAATAATATCAACGTCACAATTATTATTTATGTCACGAGTAAAATGTTTTCATCATTTTTTAATCTCATCATCTTTTATTCTCATGTACACACGATCGTTTTTCATCATGGAAAAAAAACGTTGAATCATTAAAAACGACGTTTGCCCACACACCATCGTTTAAAAAAAAATGATGTGCAAAGCGCGGTGACGTACGACGGCACTCTAAAGGGGAATTTCCATTCAAGCTCCCGTCTCATAACTTGCGTCTGAGCATGCGCAGGTTTAAAACGTTGTTTTAGCCCACACACGATCATTTTTTACAACCCGAAAAACATCATAAACATCATGTAAAATTCAGCATGCTTGAAAAAAATGTTTTGACATTTTTCAGAAGGTAATTTTAAATGACGTTTTTAAAAACGTTGTTTTTTTTCATCCCAAAAAACTATCGTGTGTACGCGGCATCAGTGTTGTGTCATTCTAATTAAGGGAATAGGTATTATTAACACTGTGGAGGAGGTATATTGTCACACCCTATTTGAATAAGTGATTGTGTACATTGTATATGTAGCGCTACCCCTGAAGGAGCCGCTGGTTGATTGTTGGGTCCGCACATTACATAACTCTATCATTGTCTAGGGGTGTGATGCAGGAACAAAGTAGTGAGCGGAGGTCCAGACATTCAATAACGTTTTCCAAGGCTTTGTTTCTAGGCCAACATAGCCAACATCAACTTCAGTTAGGAGAGAAAAGGTTGATGAGAGTAAAGGGATGAACTTGCAGTGTCAGGCCTGGATGTGAATGGGCAATCCAGCTCAGTAACAGCGGTCCGTAATGGATGAATATAGGGGCGAATCTTCCAATGTACTCCAGCCCGGGTCACCGGGAGACAGTAATGCGTACCTGTACCATCCCGGTCACCAAATCCCCTGATTAGTGCGGCACTCAGCCTGAGATTAGTTTCAATGGAGCCTGGAACCCAGTGGATTACTGGGGTCCTCTTTCACCTCCGGTTGAGGCTCGATGAAGCCTGCAAGCTTGGCCAAGAGGGCCACAAATCACGAATGGGAGCAACGTAGCTCTCCCATTCTAGCTAACTTTAGCGTAGTGCCCATACTGAAAGTAAGGGGGTGTTACGTACTCTGCCCTCCTGAATTGACACTGTCCCCAGTGTCCAAAGCATTCAAACATGAATGCTGGCCTGACACCAACCTGGCAGAAAAAGAGAGAAAAGAGGAAAAGGACAGAATGCACACAGTAAATTACAATATAATAAATGACATACACCATACACAGCCCTATCTATCTAGCTGTCCATTCTTCGCAGTGTTGATGATAGGTGGGTCCAAAAAAGAAAGAAAAGATTGAGGGAAAAAATAAACCCTGTAAAAAAAAAACGTTTTCACACAATCTTTCAGTTCGGGGCCTGAAGCTGTGGACTCAAGCCTGAGCGCAAAGCCTCCTTACCTCCACTGGATTTTCAAGACTTGTAAGTGCTGTGGAAGAAATACTCTGGTTATGCAAGAAATCAGAATAGCAGAGCTCAACATATACACATTTCTCTTCTGTAAAGTCCTGGTGCAGCTCACTGCCCCTATCGGTCAGTGCGCTGGTACTGCAGCAAATGGTTTGTACAAAGTACCACATTCTAACTGACTGAACCCTACCCCTCCCAAGAGTTCTGCACAAAGTTTATGTGGTTCTGGAAGGGCAGGGGGGAAAAAGAAAAAAAATGGGAAACAGCACAGTCAAAAAGAAATATGGGGAGGGCATACTTGTCCGTAACTTTCCCTAATGTCAGCAAATCAGGCTCCCAAACACAAGTAGGGGCCCGGGCACAGACAACGGGTGTTGGCCTGGGACGGCGCATCCCTGGTTGGAGGATCGGTGAGTCAGAGAAGCTCATGACACAAACTCACCCGCTCCTCAGGGTAGGCACAAGGCCCCCGGTTCACAAGATTTGCTCCGAACAGGACGCCTCTTCTTTCTCCTCCTCCTTCCGGAGCCACAGAGTCCTCCAAAGCCTTGTTGCTCAGGGAACCGTGGCTCAAACATACAATCACGCAAGTCGCCACCATCCGTCTGCGACCCTCCGGATTGGAACTCAGCATCCGTGGAATCCTCCGCTCCAGCAGGGAGGTAGTTCATAGTCTGGTCTGTGGCATTGGCCGCAGCAGGCCGGCGGAGCTCTCTTATTGCAGCCCAATCAATCGGTCGGCAAGGCCTCTCTCTGGCAATGACTCTGAAGGAGATGGCGCCAATGGAAAAAGCCTCGCTAGCAGTGTCGGCCGGCGCGCTCGCTGCGTGGGCCTTGTGGTTGTGGGCATCCTTCGTCCCGTCTGATGGGCCTACCTCCCGAGAGTAAAGGAACAAGGCAGCCGGTACTAAGGTTCTAGTGGACGGGGCGGTGGTACTTCCCTCTCTTAGGTGCCTCGACTCCACGCTCTCCCCGGACGAGGGGTCTCTGGCCACAATAACTCCACTCCAGCGGTGATGACTCCTGAGGCCCGGTCCATAAAGTATTCCTTCAGGTGGTTGACCACGGGCATCGTATGGAACAAAAGAGTCCTGCACCGACGACACCGGGAGAAGGGCAGGAGGCAGACGGCCAACTCCTCACATCTAGGGCAGAGAAGTCCCAGCATCTCTGTCCCTTCCGAGGACAACAGATCAAGCTGTCCCGCCGTGGACAGTCGAATACCCGTGTCCGTCACGGGCATCCCGAACTCCGCAGGTTCAGAAGACAACCCCGGTTCGGTCGTGGGGCACCTTAGGGCAGGTAGGGTCTTCGAGATCGCGGACATTTCAAATAGCAATCCGTCCTCCTCGAAGAGATAGTGGTTCTACCTTCTGGCGTGCAGATGGGCATGACTTCGCTCGTTTGGCGCAAAATCCTCAATGCGCCTCTCACGCAGAGGAGGGGGACTCCTCCCACCTGGAAGTACTCGTCCGGACACGTTGCAGGCGTGTGCTGTGATGCACGTACGCCCCAGCTCAACGATATGAGGTTAACTTCCTCTCTGCCGGACAGTTCAATACACAATACTGGACTCTCTCGCTCTTTAATAAATAGATCCTCAATATAAGCAAGACAATAACTAGCTAGGACTATAACTTAGATGACATAATATTACATATGTACAATAAGTGCAAAAAATGTAAAATAGACAATGCCGTAGAAAATATAACATTAAAGTGAACAGTCACAACTGTATGGAGTCCATGTGCAAAACTAATTGAAAGTTGTGTGGATAAAATCCCAGGAAAAAAATGGTAGGTAAAGTGCAACGTGCTCATTGTATCTTCGAAGTGCAAAAAGGGAAGTAATCCACCTTCACCAATGGGTCACCTCAAATAAAGATAGATGGCTTCTTACCAAACGTAGTCAGTAAAGTCAGTAAAGCTTGTGTGATAAGGATCAGCTGGATCACATGGAAGTTCTGATGTCAGCACCATATAACATTACGGATACCATGGGAAAAAGAGAATGCTGCCATAGTGTAAAATCGTTTAATTTGAACCACAGAAATAAAAACACAGTGCCGAGTGGCCGCTTACTTGTAATGGTGCCAGTATCCCGGCACTGAGGCTGTAGGCTTAAAGGGAATGATGGAGGAGATGTGGTTGTATGCTGGAAAGCTGGCGTGCATTCCACCGCTGACAGCTTGGAAACCAGAAGGACCGGAAGTGACTAGCTTGTGCGTGCCCAGGTACCTTCGGGTGGTTGACCACGGGCATCGTATGGAACAAAAGAGTCCTGCACCGACGACACTGGGAAAAGGGCAGGAGGCAGACGGCCAACAAGCTAGTCACTTCCGGTCCTTCTGGTTTCCAAGCTGTCAGACATTCAATAACGTTTTCCAAGGCTTTGTTTCTAGGCCAACATAGCCAACATCAACTTCAGTTAGGAGAGAAAAGGTTGATGAGAGTAAAGGGATGAACTTGCAGTGTCAGGCCTGGATGTGAATGGGCAATCCAGCCCTTAGTAACAGCGGTCCGTAATGGATGAATATAGGGGCAAATCCTTCCAATGGACTTCAGCCCGTGTCACCGGGAGACAGTAATGCGTACCTGTAGCATCCCGGTCACCAGATCTCCGATTAGTGTGGCACTCAGCCTGAGATCCGTTTCAATGGAACCTGGAACCCAGTGGATCCGGTTGAGGCTCGATGAAGCCTGCAAGCTTGGCCAGGAGGGCCAAACGATGGGGCCCATAGGTGCGCACACCCTGAAGGTGGATGCCGCACCCAGCACCGGGACCCCGCTAAGATTTTAGAACACATGACACCTGTCACAGATATACCCCTCCCCAGCATGCCCTGCGAGGGAAGAAACTCCTCTAATTGGCTTCTGGGGAAGACTTGTTCTGCCAGAAACCCTGCTGGCGCCAACTGTTGGCCAGAGATGATACCACATCCCTAGAATGCAGATTGGTCCAGGAGACCTTTCTGGACTGACAGGGGTCATAATTTAAATAAATCACGAATGGGAGCAACGTAGCTCTCCCATTCTAGCTAACTTTAGCGTAGTGCCCATACTGAAAGTAAGGGGGCGCTACATATATTGCTTATTATTTGCAGGTTGATTGCTTATTAATCTGATTATTAGCATTTATCGATAGCTATTCAATATATTGGTAGTGTGCCACTGTTTTGTTATTTATCTAATCAATTTGAAGTGAACACGTTTTTTTGTGCTTGCAAAAGCCAGGTGTGTGTGGAGGGGGGGGGGGGTATTTTGTAATATTACTCACAGTTTTTGTTTTTTTATACAAATATACACAATATTGGCGCAAACAGGAACCTACTGTCATTTAGACCGTCCTCAGTGCAAAGTCCTATAAGCTGTAACAAGCTTGATGGTGAGTCCCAGTTTTTTGGATGAGAGGCAGCCTTGTGTGGGGAGCTATTTGCCCTGATAGGAATTTGTTTTTTACTAAGTGGTCTATGTGTAAAAAACTTGATGAACAAATGCAACACATATCCTCACAACTCCAGAGGCACTTGCCAAATTCTGTATTAGATAATTAATAATCCTTTATGGCCATTCTGATAATGTGAGCATCAGTGTTTTGTAGACATGTGCACACTGAAATATTTTGTTTCGGACTTTCATTTTCGTCCGAAAAATACATTTATTTAGTTACTCCAGAAATTCACTTTTATTTATTTTGTTTTTTGTTAAAAAAATGCATTTGTCCGAAAATCCAAATTAACCACTTTGCAACCGCCCTATGCCGAAAGTACGGCTCTAGGGCGGTTGCTGTATTCTAACTGGCCGTTAATTAACGGCCTGTCAGAATCGCGCTCCCGCGCGCCTCCTGAGGCGCGCACACGGGAACATCCGTGACCGCCGGGTCCAGAGGACCCGGCGCATCACGGATCACGGTAAATCGCCGCTGATAGCGGCGGTTTACCACGTGAACGCGCTGTCCAATGACGGCGCGATCAGCTGTAAACAGACCGGCGTCATTTGATGACGCCGGTTCTCCCTCCTCTCTCTGTACCGATCGGTACAGTGTGAGAGGAGAGGGGAGGGAGCGGATGGCAGCGCCAGTGCTGCGGGCTGGATCTGTGACAAATGCAGTCACAGATCCATCCATTCCTCCCTCCCTGCTCAGCCATCCCTGCTGCATATACTCTGCAATACTCACCTGGGCATACTCTGCAATACTCAGGCATACTCTGGCAATACTCTGGGCATACTCTGCAATACTCAGGCATACTCTGGCAATACTCTGGGCATACTCTGCAATACTCAGGCATACTCTGGCAATACTCTGGGCATACTCTGCAATACTCAGGCATACTCTGGCAATACTCTGGGCAATACTCTGGGCATACTCTGCAATACTCAGGCATACTCTGGGCAATACTCTGGGCAATACTCTGCGGCATACTCTGCAATACTCTGGCAATACTCTGGCAATACTCTGGGCATACTCCGCAATACTCTGCAATACTCTGGGCATACTCTGCCAATACTCTGGGCATACTCTGCAATACTCTGGGCATACTCTGCAATACCCTGGGCATACTCTGCATACTCCGCAAACTCTGGCAATACTCTGGGCATACTCTGGCAATACTCTGGGCATACTCTGCAATACTCTGGGCATACTCTGCAATACTCTGGGCATACTCCGCAATACTCTGGGCATACTCTGCAATACCCTGGGCATACTCTGCAATACCCTGGGCATACTCTGCATACTCCGCAATACTCTGGCAATACTCTGGGCATACTCTGGCAATACTCTGGGCATACTCTGCAATACTCTGGGCATACTCTGCAATACTACTGGGCATACTCTGCAATACTCTGGGCATACTCCGGGCATACTCTGGCAATACTCCGGGCATACTCTGGCAATACTCCGGGCATACTCTGGCAATACTCTGGCAATACTCTGGCAATACTCTGGGCAATACTCTGGGCATACTCCGCAATACTCTGGGCATACTTAGCAATACTCTGGGCATACAGCAGCCCCTGTCCCCCCGAGCTCGCATGCAGAAGCGAACGCATACGCAAGTCCCGCCCACATATAAAAACGGTGTTCAAACCACATGTGAGGTATCTTTATATCATGTTTTGGGGTTTTATGTATTTTTCTAGCAAATAAATGATGATTTTTACATGTAGGAGAGAAATGTCAGAATTGGCCTGGGTGCTCCCTGCATGTTGGGCCTCTGTATGTGGCCGCACTGTGTAAAAGTCTCACACATGGGGTATCGCCATACTCGGGAGGAATAGCAGAATGTGTTTTGGGGTGTAATTTGTGGTATGCATATGCTGTGTGTGAAAAATAACCTAATAATATGAAAATTTGATGAAAAAAAAATAAATCTTGATTTTGCAAAGAATTGTGGGAAAAAATTACAACTTTAAAAAACTCACCAGGCCTCTTTCTAAATACCTTGGAATGTCTTCTTTCCAAAAAGGGGTCATTTGGGGGGTATTTGTACTTTTCTGGCATGTTAGGGTCTCAAGAAATGAGAGAGGCTGTCAGTACTTCAGGTGTGATGAAATTGATCAATTTTCAGGATTTGGTACCATAGCTTGTAGACCCCATAACTTTCACCCAGACTAAATAATATCCAACATTTTTTATTTTTTTTACCAAAGATATGTAGCAGTATACATTTTAGGCCAAATTTATGAAGAAAAATTACTTTTTTGCAAAATTTTATAATAGAAATGAAGAAAAATTATTATTTTTTGCAAAATTTTGTTCTTTTTTCATTTATAGCAAAAAAAATAAAAACCGCAGAGGTGATGAAACACCACCAAAAGAAAGCTCTATTTGTGGGAAAAAAAGGACAAAAATTTCATTTGGTTATAGTGTTGTATGACTGAGTTATTGTCATTCAAAATGTGAGAGCACCGAAAGCTGAAAATTGGTCTGGTTATTAAGGGTGTTTAAGTGCCCAGTGGTCAAGTGGTTAATTAAGGTCGAATCTGTCATTGAACGCTTATGGTGTCTGTTGAATGTTCTAAGAAGAACTTTAAAAAAAAAACATTGAACACAGATGAAAAATTATAATGCTTTAGGAATCTATTAAATAAATGTATCACGAGTGTTGTAATATTAATATAGATGTGTAGGTATTTAACATATTGTGTTATTTGTATGGCATGGTATTTATGTGTTACATACAGGCATTTAAGGTTACACATCAGAGGATGTTTGCTAACCAAATCTTGTGGCCAAATGACACGTATCAAAAGGTACAGAGGACCCTTTAATGTGTTAATCTTATCTAAGACCACCTAGGTGTGCGAGATGGCCTGGTACTTCCTTACATGCATAAGGAAGTATTTATTAATGGTAATTAGACTTGAGGGGGGTATTCATTCAGGGAAGCATTTGGTTGACCTGGAAGAATCCATCCCTCCAGTGTGAGACCAGCATTTGAGGCAGTCAAGCTGGCATTCAGTTGATCTTGTCACTGAGAAATATGGCACAGGTCTAAGATGAGACTTTGAATTACTCTGTTGGATTTATATTGTCTGTGGACTTTGGACTTTGATCGCTATTGGAAGTTAAATAAAAATGCATTCTCTGGAGAATCTGTGTTGCTGCGAAACAACATAATTTATAATCATCATACTAACATCTAAACATCAATTATGTAATCGGAGAGGACTAATATATATATATCTATATATAGATATATATATATCTATATATATATATCTATATATATATATCTATATATATATATTGTGAACTTTGGGGGTTCTTTAGCTCAGCGAGACAAGTGCGTAAACCGTGTCAGTAAAGCAAAGGGTCTTTATTGGCGACCAAAACAAAACAAAACAAAATAATGCTTTCTTCAGCACAAAAATGTCACAACAAAAGTCCTGCTTGTTTCCAGCATAAATTAGATAAGTCTCTCTTCAGCACAGCAAAACAACCAAAAGAAAGGCACATACGTTTTAGTAAGAAGTCCTCCAGTCCTTCCCTGCAGACACAGCTTCACTTCCAAAACTACTCCACCCTCTGTCAGGACTTCCTTTCCTTTTAACTCACTTCCTGGCAGTGGTTAACCCCTTGTGTGCCTGAAGCCAGGGGTCAGAAGCTCCCAATTGTCGCTTCAGAGCCTCCGAAATCCCGGACCCCCGAATATCATTTAAAGAAGACAGAGAGGACTTTTAAGCCCGTCCTCTCTGGATCCATTTTATCTGTCCGGAACCTCTCACCCCCTTTGGGTGACCTCCTGAACCAGTGCTTAAAGGGACCAGATTCCAAAAATTGGCGCTATGTAGCGTCCATACAGGACCCATCCCTGGCGTCCTGTACATATCCCCCCCCTCTGCCTCAACGCGGAGCACCACTCGCAATCATACAGTGGACTCGGGAGAGGGCATCGGCATTCTGATGCTGTTTCCTGGGTCTGTGCTCCACCACAAAGTTGAACTCCTGCAGAGACAGAAACCACCTAGTTACCCTGGCATTGGTGTGCTTGTTCTGTCTCATCCACGTAAGAGGAGCATGGTCTGATATGAGGCGAAACTTCCTGCCTAGGAGAAAATACCGTAGGGAGTCCAAAGCCCACTTGATGGCAAGACATTCGCGTTCCACCACCGCATAGTTTTTCTCACCTGGCGTCAGTTTCCTACTAAGGAAAACTATTGGATGCTCCTCTCCGTTGATCTCTTGAGACAGAACTGCTCCTAGCCCTTCACTTGAGGCATCTGTCTGCACTATAAAGTCCTTAGAAAAGTCTGGCGCTACAAGCACCGGGTCCTGGCACAGTGCCGTCTTAAGCATTTGAAATGCCTTTTCAGCCTCGGCATTCCATTTGATCATGACGGACTGTCGGCCTTTGGTGAGGTCAGTCAGCGGTGCCGCAATGGTGGCGAAGTTGGGGACAAACCTCCTGTAGTACCCAACTAGGCCTAAAAACGCTCTGACCTGTTTCTTTGTTAGGGGGCGGGGCCAGCCCTGTATAGCCTCTACTTTGCTCATTTGGGGCTTCACTAACCCTCTACCTACAATGTATCCAAGATACTTGGCTTCCTCCACCCCAATCGCACACTTCTCCGGATTGATGGTGAACCCTGCCCTTCTCAAGGAGTCTACCACTGCCTGTACTCGGGGAAGGTGGGAATCCCAATCCGTACTAAAAATGACAATGTCATCCAGGTAAACGGAGGCATACCGTTGGTGGGGACGCAGAGTTTTGTCCATGGCCCTTTGAAATGTGGCGGGGGCGGAGTGTAAACCAAACGGCATTCTCTTGTATTGGAAATGACCCTCCGGGGTAGAGAAAGCTGTTTTCTCTCTGGCCTCTTTGGTTAGGGGAATCTGCCAGTAACCTTTTGTGAGGTCCAGTGTGGTGATGTACCTGGCAGGACCCAACCTCTCAATCAGCTCATCTACCCGTGGCATGGGGTATGCATCGAACTTGGAGACCTCGTTGAGTTTTCTAAAGTCGTTGCAGAAGCGTAGAGTACCATTGGGTTTGGGCACCAATACGATCGGACTGGACCACTCGCTCTGCGACTCTTCGATGACCCCAAGTTCAAGCATCCTTTTCACCTCTCCAGACACCGCCACCCTGTGAGCTTCTGGGATACGGTAGGGTTTAAGCCGGACTGTCACCTTAGGCTCGGTCACAATGTCATGCTCGATGACGTTGGTGAGTCCTGGCAACCCTGAAAACATGTCCCCATTTCTTTGCAGAAACTCTTTTACTTGCTGGGTTTGAGGCCTAGTTAGGGTAGCTGCAACCTGCACCATGTCGATCCCTACCTGGTCCCCTGACTGTACCGCCACCACTGCGGACACCGGTTCTCTGTCTTTCCAGAGCTTTAACAAATTTATGTGATAAATTTGGTAGGGTTTTCTTTTCCCTGGTTGGTGTACCCTATAGTTTACCTCACCCACTTTCTCCACTATTTCAAACGGACCTTGCCACTTGGCCAAGAACTTGCTTTCTACCGTTGGTATTAGGACAGCTACCCTGTCACCTACTTGGAGCTGTCTCACTTTAGCCGACCGGTTATATACCCTTCTTTGGGCATCCTGAGCCTTCTGCATGTGCTCTCTTACCAGCGGCATCACTTTAGCCACCCTTTCTCGCATTTGAGAAATATGTTCCACCACGGTTTTGTGCGGGGAGGACTCACTTTCCCATGTTTCCTTTACCAGATCAAGCAACCCCCGGGGCCTCCGTCCATACACTAGCTCAAATGGTGAGAAACCCGTGGATGCCTGTGGTACCTCCCGGATAGCGAACAATAGGGCAGGGAGCAACATATCCCAATCTTTCCCATCTTTCTGGACGACTCTTTTTAACATAGACTTCAGAGTTTTGTTAAACCTCTCAACTAGGCCATCGGTCTGCGGGTGATAGACGGACGTCCGCAGCTGCTTAATCTGAAACAGCTTGCACAAGTCCGCCATCACCTTTGACATAAAAGGGGTGCCCTGATCCGTTAATATTTTCTTGGGGAACCCAGTTCGTGAGAACATTTGAAATAGCTCCCGGGCAATGGCCTTAGAGGACGTTTTTCTCAACGGGACTGCTTCTGGGTATCTAGTGGCGTAGTCCAGGATGACCAATATGTATTGGTGCCCCCTTGCTGACTTTACCAGGGGTCCTACAAGATCCATAGCGATCCGCTCAAACGGGACCTCAATAATTGGCAAGGGTACTAGGGGGTTTCTATAGCGAGGCACCGGGCAGTTAACTGGCAAACAGGGCAGGACTCACAATATCTTTTAACCTCAGCCTTCACCCCTGGCCAGTAAAACCAGTCGGTTATCCTGGCCTCCGTTTTCTCCGCCCCCCAGGTGTCCTCCTAGTGCATCGTTGTGGGCTAGATCAAGGAGCATCCGCCTATAAGGTTGAGGGACCAGCAACTGTTCTATGGGTTCCCCTCGGCTCTCAACCACACGATAGACTAGGTCCCCCTTTAATGCAAAATGAGGAAACCTCTGGTCTGCATCTGGTATCTGTGAAACCCCATCAATGACAGAAACCTGCTCTCGAGCATTGACCAGGGTAGGGTCCTGTAACTGGGCGGTGCCAAACGCACCCCTGGGTATGTCCAGGTCTGGATGCACTGGCCTTTGGGATGTTTCCCCCTCACCCTCCTCAACCGAGGTAAGCTCCTCGTCATCCTCCCCCAGCATGACTTGTAACGGGGAGACTTCCCCCCCCTCAGAGGTCAACTCGGATTTCAGACCAGACACCAAACTAATATTATTAGAACTAAGATTTTCTGCAACGTCATTATCGCTAACAAGTCTCTCTACATTAGAGGGGTGTGTTGTGGAGGTTTCCGGCCCGGATCCCCCAGACTCTGTCCCTCCCAAACCCAGTGTCCTTAGTTCTCCTGGCAGACCCGTCTGTACCTGGTTCCATAATTCCAAAAATATTGGACAGTCCCGCCCCACTATGATATCATGTATCAGGCTTTTTACCACCCCAACCTCCTGGGTAATCGAGGTTTGACCATAGGACACAGTTACTGGGACCAAGGGGTACTCCTTGATGTCCCCATGGATACACACTACCCGTAGGGTCTTAGTTACTGGACCAATCCTTCCAAGTACCCAGGCATGTACCAGCGTGACCATGCTACCAGAGTCCAGTAGAGCCCTGGCCGGAAGGTCGTTTACCCACACTTCACACTCGAACTGTCCAGAAGTCAGGTCAAGATGCGTGGCACACGCTCTTTGCGCATAGAAAGAGCTTCTTCGGGCAGCCCCGCATCCATAGGCTCCTCCTGGAGCGGGCACTGTGCCCGGGTATGCCCCCAGGACCGACATCGCCAACACTGAATGTCTCCCATCTTTGGCACAGGAACCGACCTCCGTGGTTCTATGGCAGACGGTGTAGATCTGCGGACGGCAACATCTGGCCAGGCTTCTCTCCTCGGGGTAGTGGCTGGTCTGGGTGTCCTTGGCATGAGTTCCCGACGCTTGGCAGGCCCAAGCAGGTCCTCCACCACGGTGTACCGTTCGACCAGCTCGACCAGCTGGTCCGCGTTAGTGGGGTTTCCATGGCTTACCCAGCGTTGTAGGTCATCTGGTAGGGACCGTAGGTACCAGTCCATTACCACCCGTTCCACCATTTGTGGACCTGACAACTTCTCCGGCTGCAGCCATTTTTTAACTAACTGAATTAGTTCGTGCATTTGGGACCTGGGTGGTTGGTCCGATTTGTACCGCCAGCGATGCACCCTCTGAGCCCGGACAGCTGTGGTCACCCCCAGGCGGGCCAGGATCTCGGCTTTTAGACGTTCATAGTCTTTGATGTGCTCAGCTGGGAGGTCAAAATAGGCCTTTTGTGGGTCACCAGTGAGAAAAGGGGAGATAATGCCGGCCCATTGGTCCCGGGGCCATGCTTCTCTCTCTGCTATCCTTTCAAAGGTGGTCAGAAAGGCTTCCACGTCATCGCTGGGTGTTAGTCTTTGCAAGAAATGGCTGGCTCTAACAGACACTGGGTTGCTAACGGCAACGGCCGATTGCTCTTGTCCCTGAGCCAGCCGCTGTACTGCCTCCTGCAAGGCAGCCACCTGTGCTTGAGTGGACTCCTGCTGGGCTGTAAACTGGGCGGCTAGCAGCCGTGTGTTTTCTTGCTGCGCAGCCATCGCTTCCTCATGGCGACGGTTGGCGTCCGCTGACGCTTGCTGCTGGGTCACGGTGGCTTGCTGCTGGGTCACGGTGGCTTGTGCCAAAGCCCTAATGACCTCTTCCATGTCGTTGCGTGCTGTTTGTAATGTCTGGGCTGACTTCACCCAAGACATGCCATAAGTACACTGTCTCTTTAAATGTCAGTTTTTAAACGTTTTTTGCGCCTGCAAATGCACTTTGCCCGCATTCGACACCAGTTGTGAACTTTGGGGGTTCTTTAGCTCAGCGAGACAAGTGCGTAAACCGTGTCAGTAAAGCAAAGGGTCTTTATTGGCGACCAAAACAAAACAAAACAAAATAATGCTTTCTTCAGCACAAAAATGTCACAACAAAAGTCCTGCTTGTTTCCAGCATAAATTAGATAAGTCTCTCTTCAGCACAGCAAAACAACCAAAAGAAAGGCACATACGTTTTAGTAAGAAGTCCTCCAGTCCTTCCCTGCAGACACAGCTTCACTTCCAAAACTACTCCACCCTCTGTCAGGACTTCCTTTCCTTTTAACTCACTTCCTGGCAGTGGTTAACCCCTTGTGTGCCTGAAGCCAGGGGTCAGAAGGGGAGGCTCTCTTCCCTCCCAATTGTCGCTTCAGAGCCTCCGAAATCCCGGACCCCCGAATATCATTTAAAGAAGACAGAGAGGACTTTTAAGCCCATCCTCTCTGGATCCATTTTATCTGTCCGGAACCTCTCACCCCCTTTGGGTGACCTCCTGAACCAGTGCTTAAAGGGACCAGATTCCAAAAAATGGCGCTATGTAGCGTCCATCCAGGACCCATCCCTGGCGTCCTGTACAATATATATATATATATATATACACATATACACACAGTGCCTTGCGTAAGTATTCGGCCCCCTTGAACTTTGCGACCTCTTGCCACATGTCAGGCTTCAAACATAAAGATATAAAACTGTAATTTTTTTGTGAAGAATCAACAATAAGTGGGACACAATCATGAAGTGGAAGGAAATTTATTGTATATTTCAAACTTTTTTAACAAATAAAAAACTGAAAAACTGGGCGTGCAAAATTATTCAGCCCCCTTAACCTAATACTTTGTAGTGGCACCTTTTGCTGCGATTACATCTGTAAGTCGCTTGGGGTATGTCTCTATCAGTTTTGCACATCGAGAGATGGAAATTTTTGCCCATTCCTCCTTGCAAAACAGCTCGAGCTCAGTGAGGTTGGATGAAGAGCGTTTGTGAACAGGCAGTTTTCAGTTCTTTCCACAGATTCTCAATTGGATTCAGGTCTGGACTTTGACTTGGCCATTCTAACACCTGGATATGTTTATTTGTGAACCATTCCATTGTAGATTTTGCTTCATGTTTTGGATCATTGTCTTGTTGGAAGACAAATCTCCGTCCCAGTCTCAGGTCTTTTGCAGATTCCATCAGGTTTTCTTCCAGGATGGTCCTGTATTTGGCTCCATCCATCTTTCCATCAATTTTAACCATCTTCCCTGTCCCTGCTGAAGAAAAGCAGGCCCAAACCATGATGCTGCCACCACCATGTTTGACAGTGGGGATGGTGTGTACAGGGTGATGAGCTGTGTTGCTTTTACGCCAAACATAATGTTTTGCATTGTTGCCAAAAAGTTTGATTTTGGTTTCATCTGACCAGAGCACCTTCTTCCACATGTTTGGTGTGTCTCCCAGGTGGCTTGTGGAAAACTTTAAATGACACTTTTTATGGATATCTTTAAGAAATGGCTTTCTTCTTGCCACTCTTCCATAAAGGCCAGATTTGTGCAGTATACGACTGATTTTTGTCCTATGGACAGAGTCTCCCACCTCAGCTGTAGATCTTGGCTGCATCTCTGATCAGTCTTCTCCTTGTATGAGCTGAAAGTTTAGAGGGACGGCCAGGTCTTCGTAGATTTGCAGTGGTCTGATACTCCTTCCATTTCAATATTATCGCTTGCACAGTGCTCCTTGGGATGTTTAAAGCTTGGGATATCTTTTTGTATCCAAATCCAGCTTTAAAATTCTCCACAACAGTATCTCGGACCTGCCTGGTGTGTTCCTTGTTCTTCATGATGCTCTCTGCACTTTAAACAGACCTCTGAGACTATGACAGTACAGGTGCATTTATACAGAGACTTGATTACACACAGGTGGATTCTATTTATCATCATTAGTCATTTAGGTGAACATTGGATCATTCAGAGATCCTCACTGAACTTCTGGAGAGAGTTTGCTGCACTGAAAGTAAAGGGGCTGAATAATTTTGCACGCCCAATTTTTCAGTTTTTTATTTGTTAACAAGTCACCTAGTCATCAGGAACAGCAATCTCTCTCTACTCCCAGTCAGTCTACTCCCCCCACAGTTAGAAACACCTTCCTAGAGAACACTTAACCCCTTGATCGCTCCTTAGTAATAACCCCTTCCCTGCCAGTGACACTTAGGCCTTGTACACACGAGGGAATAGATCCGATGGGAACGTCCGACGGACCGTTCCCATCGGATCTGTCCGCCGGATTGCTTTGATCCGATGGCTGTACACACCAATCGGATCAAATTCCCCACCGGCGGACAGCACGGTGACGCGGCGGTGACGTTGACGCCGCCACGTGACCGCCACGTCACCGCACCAGGAAGTAAACACTTCCGCGCGCATGCTTCGGATCCATTCACAGGATACGACGCATGTGCGGGCAGATATGTCCGCTGGTTTGCCGTACTAACCAGCGGACATATCTGACTGACAGCTCTCTGGCGGAAAAATTCCAAAGCATGCTTTGGAAATTTTCCGCCGGAGGAATCCGGCCAGAACGGTCCGTTTGCCCCTACACACGAGCGGATTTTTCGGCTGAAATGGTCCGTCGGACCATGTTCAGCGGATTTATTCACTCGTGTGTACAAGGCCTTATACATTAAACAGTGGCTATTTTAAGCTCTGACCGCTGTATAAATATCAATAGTCCCAAAAAAGAGTCAAAAGTGTCCGATCTGTCCACCGCAATGTCGCAGTTCCACTAAAAATTGCTGATCATCGCCATTACTAGTAAAAAAAAAATAATAATAAAAATGCCATAAATATATCCCCTTTTTTGTAGACGCTATAACTTTTGCGCAAACCAATCAATATACGCTTTTTAACAAAAATATGTAGAAGAATGCATATTGGCATAAACTGACATTTATTTTTATTTTTTACGTTTTGTTTTGGATATTTATTAACGCAAAAAGGAAAAAATATTGTTTATTTTTCAAAGTTGTCAGTCTTTTTAGGTTTATAGCGCAAAAAGTAAAAACCACAGTAAAATACCACCAAAAGAAAAAAGGACATCATTTTTGTTTGGGTACAATGACACAAGACTGCACAATTGTCAGTTAAAGCAATGCAATGCCGTATCACAAAAAAATGGCCTGGACATTAAGGACGCACTTGGTTAAAAGTTTGGCCTATGCATTAGATCTCTGTTCCAACATGTGTATTTAAAATGTATTCCATGTTTCTGTATTAAAACCTTTGGTATATAACCGCTATACCACCTCTGTACCACAACCTTGCCAGCTTCAGGTTGACAGCCATGAGGAATATGAGATACAATCTATCATTGACTTCCATAGAGTTTTCGTGGGTGCATAAAATATCAAGTTCACTGTAGGGGTTACGGTCCGGATGAACATTTTTGGGTCTCATCCTCAAACGTACATGCTGCTGCCCAAACCTGCATCATTAGTTCAGCATATAGCTAGCTCCTTTTTGCTATTTAAGCAGCTCAGATCATTTCCTCCTTGCCCTTGTGTGGTCTATGATCTCTAAGTGGTTCCTGTGTATGACTTGGCCTGCCTGACTTCTCTTCTGATTCCTGTTCCTAATTTTTGCTCCTGACTATGCTAACTTCTGGTTTCCTGACCCTGACTCACCTGATTACCTGCTCTGGCATCCAAACCCTGGATTCTGTTTTTTGACTATGTTTTTGAACAGTGTTATTTTTGCAATTTCATTTAAGGTGTGATTTTTAATTGCACTTTCTGTCTGCATCTGGTTTATGGTTCATGACAGGGGGTAAAGCAAAGGTCCTCATGGATGCCTTGTTTAAAGTTTACCTGTCATATTCAAAGCGTGCTAGAGTAAAAATAAAATACAGCCATCTAGAGGTCTCTGCACATAAATTCAGGTGTTTCTAAAGGTGCCTGGCTGGATTGTCTTAAAACCTGGAATGTGCTAATAAATGAATTCTGACACTTTTCAACACTTCCTTTTTTAGTCAATTCGGCCAATCCCTACCCACCTTCCACATCTTGACCATTCAAACTACATGTCACAGTTCTAGAACAATAGAGTGGTGCTGGTGGAAATTAAGGCTGGGTTTACCACTTTCTGCTGTAATGTGCAATAAAACTGGCATTTTAACATGTGGTACTGCAATGTGCTGTATCAAACAGATGTGAATTGACATTCATTCTGAATGGAACCCAGCAGCTATACAGTAGACATAACTGCACCTGTGTCATTATTAGTGTTAGTGCATTTAGTGTTACTGCTCTAAAACACATTGAGAGCCCATTCAAAATGTATTGTCAGTGCACATGTCTGTGTTAAAGCACACAAAGTTGTCAATGAAGAAGTACTGAAAAGAGTTAGCCTATTGGAATATGATTGGACTATGGCACTGAAGTGACCAAGACTTTGGAGGGTATGTGCAGCCCCCTGGGTGCTTTTCATTCTTATATCCTGTTTCTTTATGATTATGGTCAAATAGATCAACAGAAGCTCAAAACATTTTCTTTAAAAAAAAATACTAAATCCTTTGGGCCAGATTCACAGAGCGAATTACGCCGGCGTAACAGGAGATGCACGGCGTATGTCTAAATTTGCGCATGCGTTTCGATACTCCGCATCCCCAAAACGAGATACGCAAGAAATCTACTTTTTTTTGTCCAGCGTAATTTCAATAGACAGGCGCATCCGTCCGCGCAAAATTGCGCTAGACACACCATTGATTTGCTATTCAAATATGCTAATGAGGGAGTTACGGGGATCCACAAAAGAACGTTGGTGCAGCGCAGGCTACGCGCTGTGCGCAACAGCTGCACGGCCTGTCTAAAATTAGACCATATAAAAGGTGGTCTAAAATTAGACAATTCGTCTACATGTCAGAGAAAGCAACACCGTTAGTGAGGAGCAGAGCAGTCACACGGGTTGCCCAACAATCTGTATGCCAACATGCCAGGGACATCCTCGCTCATAGCTATACTACTGACTTTAGAGGAGCAAAGAAGGAGGAGGGCACGGAGGAGGGCACGGGAAAGGATATACAGCACACGCATAGACCTCTTTGGCATGAGTGATTCTGAGGTGTATCGCATCTTCAGATTCACCCCTCATGCCATCCTGGAATTAAGCATAACCCTGCAGGATGACATCACCAGCCCAACACACCGCTCACATGCAGTGCAGCCACTGGTCAAGGTCATGGCAACACTCCATTTCCTTGCCAGTGGCTCTTTTCAAAGAACAAGTGGAGTGGTGGCTGGGATGTCACAATCCTCCGTGAGCAGATGTGTGCACCAGGTTGTCCCTGCAATCCTCAGACGCATGGCCAACCAAATCATCAAACCAACCACTGCGGACCTGCGGCTGAAGGCAATGACAGATTTCTACAGAATTGCCAGATTCCCACGCACCGTGGGGGCCATTGATTGCACTCATGTGGCACTCCAGCCCCCCCATGAGACAGAGCACATATACCGCAATCGGAAGCATTGGCATTCCATCAACGTACAGGTGATAGTCGATGCCCAAGGCCTCATATGGCACGTCCGTGCCAAACACCCCGGATCCAGCCATGACAGCTACATCTACAATCAGAGCCCCATCCAAATGGAATTCGAACAGAACGTGTATGGGGACAGCTGGCTGGTTGGTGAGTGACATGGGTGGCAAGCATGACTGCCCCCCCCCCATGATGCACACATCACAAGGGGCACATGCATGACTAACATCCTCATATGCACTGGGACCCCATCTCATGACTCCTATCCGGAACCCCCAAACCCCAGGAGAGGAAAGATACAATGAAGCCCACGCCCAAACACGTGCAGTGGTGGAGCGCACCTTTGGCCTCCTGAAGTCACGTTTCCGATGCCTGGATAAGTCTGGGGGTACCCTGTTGTATTCCCCAAACTTTGTGTGCCAGATCATCGGTGCATGTTGCATTCTGCACAACTTCGCAGTGAGAAAGGGCCTGCAGATTGACCTACCTGATGACCTGACCCCTGAACCAGACAATCCCCCCTAACCGAGGTTACCCCGTCTTCTGAGGGAAGAGCAGCCAGGAGACAGCTCACATTAGGCATCTTTGCACGTTAAACACACACATTAATCATGGCACAATGAGAATGCATGCATGCACACCACTGTGGTCCCTAGCACAGACACATCACATCCTCATCTAATTGGATTAGCACAAGCCCACCATGTTGGGCTTGTGAGCAGGAACGCCATGCCACGGCTCCAATTATGTCACTGTACATTCATACACCATTCACACGGACCTGGGAATCACTTCTCCCTGGTCCTGGGGAACCCTTCTCCACCAAAACTGAGGGCGACACCCCTTTGCCAGCAGGAATATCACCCCCACATTCCAAAAACATTCACATCACAAAAAAAAATGTCCAGCAAAAAAAAAAAAATGTCCAGCACAAAAAAAAGGGGGGGGGGAACAAACGAATGCCGTTGGCGTGAGCCACGCCTGGGGCGCCCACGGCCACGGCCCCGGCTCCTCGGGGGAGACTCATGGGGAGGGGGGGTAATCCGGGGAAGGAGGAGCAGCCCCTGGTCTCTGCCCACCTGGCAGCCTGCCCTCCAAGGCCACGGCAATTCTGTTCAGGCCAGCACCTAGTGTTGCCGTGTTGGCCTGGATAGCCTGGATGAGGGCCCTCACATCCTGCCCAACGTCTGCTGTTGTAGTCTGCAGTGCGTTTAGGCAGTTTGTAAGAGCCCGGGAGTGGCAGTCCAGGTCCCCAAGCGTATCCTTTATGGAGGACAGGCTCTCTTCCATCCGCCCCAAAGTCTGGCTGACCTGTCCCAGATGGCGGGTCTGAAGGGCCTGGTCCCTTCTTAGATTGGCGGGCAGAAGCTCGGCCACCCCCTGGTCTTCTGGGATGACTTCCTACCTCCCTTATGCAGCCAGAGAGAAAGACTCCTCCAAAAACAGCAAGCCACTGGCTGACATGACATCCTCCTCCTCCTCAAACTCCTCCTCTTCAACCTCCTCCGAGGACTCTGGCCTTGTCGGGGGGTCCTCATCAGGCTGTTGTCCCTGGGATGGTGCGGTCAGCCCAGATGGCCCAGCACCCTCCTGCTCATCTGTGGATGACACAAAACATTCACAGGCTGGAGGATCCACACACTTGCCACATATTCCCTTTCACCCCCTCCCCCACACATGCTACACACCTGATAGGGAAAAAAAAACTTTCCTGGCATCACGCCTTCATGACTTGAGTCATAGCCGGGCAGGCCCCCCACCTGTTGTCTATGAAAGGTCTGGGCCACCGCACGCTCCTGCGCTGTCAGCCTAACAGGGCATGGTGGGCCCCCTCCTGTGGCCCTGGCATGGGCTACCATTTTGGCCAGCTTCTTTCTGACCAGACGCCAGAGGTCATTGATCTTCTTTTCAATCCCCGACTGTGTCCGGGTCCCCCCCCCCCGATGCATTCACCTCGTCAGTAATGTTCTGCAAGATATCACGCCTCCTGGCCGGGGTGGTGTTGGCACTCTCCGGGCCATGGAGGAAACGCCCATATTGGGAAATGGCCCGGGCAAGAATTTGTTTCTCCCCCAAAGTAAAATGTAACTTCCTCTTCCTCTCAGTCATACTCATACAAAAACTCTCTCCCAAACAATCAGCAAAAATCACTCACAAAAGCAAGCAGGAAAAATCACTCACAAAAACAAGCAGGAAAAATCAAGCAAGAAAACAAACAAACAGAAAACTATCAACCAAAAAGTCTCACAAGCAGTCACTTCAAAAATCACTTTCAAATATCTTCTACAAAACACTAGATCACACAGTCCACAAATATCACAAAGACAAATCACAACGCAACTAACAACACAACAAAAGCACCTTGCTGTATAGGGAGGGATACAAAGGGATGTACTTTTGCAAAGGAAGTGCATTTGTGTCTGTCTATTTATGCTGTCTGCGTAGTTCACTAATTTGCCCTAGTCCACTTCCAATTTCACTGATTGCGCCGTTCCCGAGTTGTGAGCATGCGCACAGAGGTGCTGACCATGGTCTGCTTCAAGCGTGCATGCGCGAGCCGGCCGGCCCTTCATTTGCATGGGGTCACGGCTCATTTCAATGTAACACGCCCACGTCCTTCCCAATTTGTATTACTCCGCCTTGCGCCTCTGAAATAACGTTGCGCAGGCGCAAATTTCTGCGTAAAACCGACGAGAATAGGGTGATTGCGCCGCTACATTGCGCCAGTCTAACGTAAAGGCAGTGCGCTACGCCGGTCCAATAATGCGCAGATGTACGTGAATCTGGCCCTTTGTTTTTAATATTTGTATTTGCCTTTTTTAGTGCTGAAGTCAATAAGAAGATTTTTATGCAGAAATTATCATTTATAAATATCTATGATTCACTCCTTAATTTAAAAATAGTAGTAACAATATAATTCATTGTGAATATGAACTTGTACTGCATTTACAGTACCAGGATCAGTGTTGTCACTGAACAATGCTTGTATCTATAAGATAAATTAAAGCCTTTTTCTTTTCAAAACCAGTTGTGCTACAAGGCCAAGTATTGTGTTATAAATAACAAAGGGTTATAGGCATGTCAAATTGCTTTGAAACAAAATGCAAGATGCACTATGTCTCTTTCTCTCTTATTGCAGCTTTGCTTTTTTTATGAAGTAAAGGCGGCCTACTCCATGTTTTACCATTAGCCAAAATCTAGTAGCTTTCTTGTGGTACTATAAGAAGTGTATAGCATTTCCTGGCCTGAACGATTGATATACTAGTGTGCACTTATCAATCAATGTCATTTACAGAAATAACAATCATTTGGATAGAAAACTTTCAAGATACTGTAATTGTAAAAACTTCAAAGTTTGTTCTTAAATTTTTTTTTTTTTTAAATACCGTATATACTCGAGTATAAGCCTAGTTTTTCAGCAAATTTGTTGTGCTGAAAATGCCCCCCTTGGCTTATACTCGAGTCTCCATCCTCACTGTGTCCATCTGCAGCGATCTCCCGGTGCTGTGATATGTAGTCAAGTCTAGGTACATGGTCTCTGGCTGTCAATCATGGTCTCTGTAAATGGTCTCTGGCTGTCAATCATTACTGCACAGGGTCTATTGTTTCCGTAAGCAATTACAATTACATACGTGGCACAAAAAGACTACCAATGTGCAGCCTTACGATCTCCCGCACTGTGATATGTAGTACCATTGGTGTACCAAAGCCCCGCCTCCTAGTCCTCATCCGCGATAGGCTGAACACTAACTCCCTGCTGGTAAACTGAATCAGTGTTCTGTCACAGATGAGGACTAGGAGGAGGCGTTCTTTGGTACACTGCATGGCCGCCGACGGGTCTACATATCACAGTGTGGGAGATCGTAAGGATGCACATTGGTAGTCTTTGTGCCACATATGTAATTGTAATTGCTCACTGAAACAATAGACGCTGTGCAGTAATGATTGACAGCCAAAGACCATTTACAGAGACCATGATTAACAGCCAGAGACCATGTACCTAGACTGAAAGGTAGAGGAACAGTGAGTTATTGGCGAAAAAGGGCACCAACTCACTGAGCAAGCATCCCAGAGGTTTAAACACAGCCGATGCATTAAATAATATATAAAATAGTAATAGTATATAAAAACATGTAGATGTACATTACAAGAATAATAATGACTCCAGAAGTGAAATTTACAGTATATATTTATACATGTATTCTCTGCATGATCTGAGTGCAGAAAAAATATATTTTCCATTTTTATTCTTTTCACTTGTGCAGATGCCTGTAAACCCCCACAGTAAATGCAGCATTACATAATTGAGGACAGTGAGGCCTGCAGATGGACACAGTGGGGTAGATTCACATAGAGATACGACGGTGTATCTACTGATACACCGTCGTATCTCTGAGATCCGACGCTCGGATCTATGCGGCTGATTCCTCGAATCAGGTTCCGCATAGATCTCCCTTAGAGCCGACAGGTGTAAGTGACTTACACCGTCGGATCTTAGGCTGCAATCTCCTGCCGGCCGATAGGTGGCGCTTCCGTTATTATACGCGACAAATATGCAAATGAGGATAACCGCCGATTCAGAAACGAACGCCCAGCCGTCGCTTTTTTTTTATTACGTTGTTTGCGTTCGGCTTTTTCCAGCGGATAGTTACCCCTGCTATATGAGGGGTAAGTGCGGGGTATCCTATGTTAAGTATGGCCGTCGTTCCCGCATCGAGTTTTGAATTTTTTACGTTGTTTACGTAAGTCGTTCGCGAATACGGCCATACGTAAATTGCGTTAACGTCGAAACAAATGACGTCCTTGCGACGTCATTTGGAGCAATGCACGCTGGGAAATTTACCCATCGACACATGCGCAGTACGATCGGCGCGGGGACGCGTCTGATTTAAATAGTAAACTCCCCCTAGCCGCGGAATTTGCATTCCGCCGGGGGATTTACGATCCGCCAGGGCAACTTACGAGGCAAGTGCTTTCTGAATACAGCACTTGCCTCAAAAACTGGCGCTGGTGGATCGTAAATAAGATAGATCACGCGGATCTAAAGATCCGCTGATCTATGTAAATCTACCCCTGTGAGGCTACAAATGGACATTGTTGACGCTCTTTTCCACTTAAAGTAGCGGCTGCATTCTCACCCTAGGCTTATGCTCAAGTCAAGAAGTCAATAAGTCTCCCAGTTTTTTGTTGTAAAATAGGGTGCCTGGGCTTATATTCAGGTCGGCTTATACGGTATGTATATTTGTAGGTGTCACATTTTAACTACATCTAATTTCACTTTGCACACTTTCAACTAACAGTAGGGCTAAGCAACCTTGTTCATGCCACTCTTAATTAATCATATTTAGCATACCATCAAAAAAGGGAGCGTGGCCTGATGGCAGACCTGGACAGTTGCATGTGAAGGAGCTCCCTTTACTCTGCTCTATCCTACAGATCATCCTGTATGCTGTTTGCTCTATTATGCTGTTTTCTGTTTACTCTATTATAATAAAGAATGTATGCTAGATCATTATAGGCTTCTATTTCCATATTAAATTCATATATTTTATTAGTATTTCCAAAATGAAACCATTCTACAAATTGTGTTTATTTTAAATGGCTGCATTTCAAATGTAGGAGTATTTTTCTCTGACTTGTGAACAGCTTATACAGTATTATGTATCAAACTGTATAACAGTGCTATGAAAAAAACACAACATAAGTCACTTTTGGGATAGTTTAGATCAGTTTGGGCTTTTTATTGTAGTTCATAACACAAGAGGGTCTACATATAAAAAGGTGTCACTTGTGACAAAGAGGCATGTGACTTGCTGATTCCATGCTGAGCTTTTCACTCTAATAACTGTATTTCAGTGGCCTTTGATGGCTTGTTTGTAATAGAAAGCGAGATAGTTGAAGAACCTCCAGCTGTGCAGGAAACAGGGATTTTAGCACAGAAAAACATTCTATGTTAAAATATACTATCCTGCGAACAAGGCGGGTAAAGTTAAATAAAAGCATAAGTGACATCAGAATTTCAGCATCCAAAATCTATGTACTATTGTTGAAATAAAGTTGTGGGAGTGAAGAAGGTGTCCCAGTAGGCTTTGTGTTAACTACTTTAAAAACCAAATACAATAAATTAAATGCAACAGTACCTTATTCCTATTATCTCCAATTTTTCTTTTAAATCATACATTTAAATACAAAATGTATTTATTTGCAGATAGATATGTGTGTTAAAGTTCCGTTCATAATTCAATATGCACTTACTAGGAACCCACTTTTTAAATTCTGACTGATCTAACCACTGGTTTAGAATATGTTCTTTAATTGTTAATGCTTTGTATGTATATTGTCTCCCTTTCTTTGTAAAACCTAGCTTTAGGTGTACTCCTCTGCAGTCAAATATACCCTTCCTGTGAAATTGCAAAGATAACCTACATAAAGTAAATCAGATTTTGACCACCATTAACTAAAGTAGTAGATCATGTTCACTATTAATTAATTATATGCCAAAAAATAAATAAAAGCAAAACATATATATATATATATATATATATATATATATATATATATATATATATATATATATATAGATATATATCTATATATATATATATATATATATATATATATATATATAGATAGATAGATAGATATTTACACGATTGGACAATAACGTCAGCTCCTTAAGATGAGTAAAAAACTGACTTTAAAATGTAACATGCACTACTGTTTTAGTAAACCAACAACCACAGTGTAGATCTGTTCATACCTGATATTGTCAAAATGTCCTGAGTGAATGATGTTGCAATGATGTCACAGCTGGGGTCCAGTTCTCCTAACTGTGCAGGGATTTAACATATCCAACATTGATTCCATTTTAGTATATATGTAGAACATGCACCAAATAGACATGTATTTTCACCTGTATAATATATGATTTTTAACATTACATTTGTTAGACTCTGAGCAGCCATACTGATACTAGATACAATCCCAGAAATGTTGTTCTGGAGGGAAGGGCAATTAGTTGTTTTAGATTTCCCCATCCCTTTGGCCATATCCTTCTTTTGGGTGATACTGGTGTTGCCCGTTTGTAGCATAGACACATCCACAATTGGATATTTGGTCATTCGAGCAGGATAGACCTAAATATCTAAGCAAAGTGAACCCTTAGGCAATTTTAAATTGATAAAAAGACATTTTCAATCTAAACGTAGGTACATACTGTATATTGAATGAATAGAGAACTGTGCGCTATGGTAATATAAAATATATTAAAGGAGTTGTAAGGGAAAAAAAAAATGTGCCTAAAATTAATGGGCCAGATTCAGATACACTTAATTTTGCGTTGCGTAATCGAAATACTCTACGCTGCCATATTTTACCAGGCTCTACATCGAATTCTGTTAGATTTTTGCCCGTACGCTACGGCGGCGTAGTCTATTTCTCACCGCGTAATCGAAATACGCGATTAGGGGGCGTGAAGCATTTAAATTAAGCGCTTCCCTGCGGCAATCGAACTGCGCATGCTCCGTTCAGAAATTTCCCGCCGTGCATTGCGCGAAATCACGTCGTTACGTCATTCGTTGTTTGAGTAGCGTCGTTTACGAACATTCCTATTCCCGGACGACTTACGTTAAAAATAATAAAAGACGTCGGAAAACGTAGAAATTTGCCGCGGGAACGACGGCCATACTTAACATGGGCTGTCCAATATTAGAGCAGCAAAAAGCTGGTATAGTGTTACGCAAAAAAAAGATGACTAAAGATGCCGTAAGAGATTGCGATTGAAGATCGTAATTTCTGGGATCGCCGGCAAAAGCTCATTAGCATACCCCGACGCGGAAAACGACGGGAAGTCCACAATTTTTAGGCCACAATTTTATTGCAGCGTAGATCCGAAGGCGTACGAACACGTAATCCAGTCGAATTGAAGCCCGCAGCCGTCTATTGAGGTTTAAGGTTTCCGACTAGCTAAAAAAACGCGCGTAATTTGAAATTACTCCAGTCTAACACCAGTTAGACAGGAGTAAGGACTCTGTGAATCTGGCCCAATGTCTGCAAGGTAGACACACAGAATAGTGTAATGATTCTGTTTAAAATCCCATCTCCCATCATGAGGTAAGTTGAAACAGGGAATTTATTAAAAAAAGGGAAAACTGCTTATAGGCATAAAAACACGAGAAACGAAAATTCCGGTCGGACGGGCTCCACGTCACTTCCAGTCACGTCTAGATGTCCTCACGCGTTGCATCACGACTTCATCAGAGGATCAGCCTTCCACGCATCTTATTTGGTTTGAATTATATGACACAGTTGTGTTATTTATATGTTATTTTTATTAGATGAACTATTATTATATTAATTTGTTCACGATTTAGTGCATTTAGGATTGCGCTCAACACTTGTTTTCCTATTCCAATTCATTTTTTAGTGTTTGTACACATATAGATTTGAGCAGAACTCTTATTTGACTGCACATCTTCCCTTGTTTAGCTTTTTCCTTCATTCACTATTGGCTAGCGCTAAAGACACATTTTTGTTTTCCACATGCATTGTGGCACGCCCAGTAATTCACACGTCCTTGAAGTCTCTAACACGTAGAGAGCGTCCTGCCACACAGATGTAGTTCCTAGGATGGGGTGAGCACGTCACTGACCACCGCAGTAAAGCCTCCATTCACGGTGGTGAGTAACAATCAGACAAGCAGGAAGTGAACAGAACAGAGAACAAATAGAGCAACTTCTGAGCAAAAACAAACAATAAGGAAGTGAAAAGAGGAATGTTTGCAGGTAAAGGATGCTTATTATGAAAACATTTTTTTTTCCTTTATGACCCCTTTAACCACTTGACCACTAGGCACTTAAACCCCCTTAATAACCAGACAAATGTTCAGCTTTCGGTGCTCTCACAGTTTGAATGACAATAACTCAGTCATACAACACTGTAACCAAATTTATTTTTTGTCCTTTTTTTCCCACAAATAGAGCTTTCTTTTGGTGGTATTTGATCACCTCTGCAGTTTTTATTTTTTTCGCTATAAATGAAAAAAGAACAACAATTTTGTAAAAAAATGAATTTTTCTTCACTTCTATTATAAAATGTTGCAACAAAGTAATTTGTTTTTAAAAAATGTAACCTAAAATGTATACTGCTACATATCTTTGGTAACAAAACAAAAAAAATTGATATTATTTAGTCTGGGTGAAAGTTATAGGGTCTACAAGCTATGGTACCAATTACTGAAAATTAATTAATTTGATCACATCTGATGTACTGACAGTCTCTCTCATTTCTTGAGACCCTAACATGCCAGAAAAGTACAAATACCCCCCAAATGACCCCTTTTTGGAAAGAAGACATTCCAAGGTATTTAGAAAGAGGCATTGTGAGTTTTTTGAAGTTGTCATTTTTTTCCCACAATTCTTTGCAAAATCAAGATTTTTTTTATTTTTTTTCCCACAAAATTACACCCAAAAACACATTCTGCTATTCCTCCCGAGTATGGAGATACCACATGTGTGAGACTTTTACACAGCGTGGCCACATACAGAGGCCCAACATGCAGGGAGCACCATCAGGCATTCTGGAATACCCAGACCAATTCTGACATTCCTCTCCTACATATAAAAATCATCATTTATTTGCTAGAAAATTACATAGAACTCCAAAACATATATATATATATATATATATGCATTTTTAGCAAAGACCCTAGAGAATACAATGCCGGTCATTGCAACTTTTTATCGCGCATGGTATTTGCACAGCAATTTTTCAAACGCGTTTTTTTTTTTAAATAAAAGAGTTTTGTTTTTAAAAAAAAAAACAGTAAAGTTAGCCCAATGTTTTTGCATAATATGAAAGATGAAGTTACGCCGAGTAAATAGATACCCAACATGTCACCCTTCTAAATTGCACACACTTGTGGAATGGCGCCAAACTTCGCTACTTAAAAATCCCCATAGGTGACGCTTTAAATGTTTTTACTGGTTACATATTTTTAGTTGGAGAAGAGTTCTAGGGCCAAAATTAGTGCTCTCGCTCTAACGTTCTCAGCGATACCTCACATGTGTGGTTCGAATACAGTTTTCATATGTGGGCGGGACTTGCGTGCACGTTCGCTTCTGTATACGAGCACACGGGTACAGGGGCGCTTTAAATTATTATTATTTTTTTATTGTTCATTTTACTTTATTTATTTTAGTTTGACATGTTTTTCCCTAAAAATAAATGTTTTGATCACTTTTATTCCTATTACAAGGAATGTAAACATCCCTTGTAATAGGAATATAGCATGACAGGTCCTCTTTACAGTGAGATATGGGGTCAATAAGACCCCACATCTCACCTCTAGGCTGGGAAGCCTGAAAAAAACAAACGATCCTGGCTTTGATCGTAGCGGTGAGTCGGAAGAGGCACCGGAGGGCGAAGGGAGTGGGGACGTCCCCTTTTGCCTCCCTTAAGAACGATCAAGAGGTGGAACAGCCACCATAAACGTTCTTATGGTGTAGAGAATCGCCGGCTGAAAAAGATGATATCTGAATGATGCTGTAGCTGCAGGCATCATTCAGTAATCCCTGCACAAACTCAAGGACATCATATGACGTGGGCGGGAAGTGGTTAAAATGCATTTTTTTCCCAGAGCATTTTCCGAGTATTGCAGAGTATTGTGCGGGGGTATTGCAAAGTATTGGCCGGGGTATTGAAAAGTATTGTGCAGGGGGTATTGCAGAGTATTGTGCGGGGGGGGGTATTGCAGAGTATTGTGCGGGGAGTATTGCAGAGTATTGTGCGGGGGTATTGCAGAGTATTGTGCGGGGGTACTGCAGAGTATTGTGCCGGTGGTATTGCAGAGTATTGTGCCGGTGGTATTGCAGAGTATTGTGCCGATGGTATTGCAGAGTATTGTGTCGGGGGTATTGCAGAGTATTGTGCCGGGGGTATTGCAGAGTATTGTGCTGGGGGTATTGCAGAGTATTGTGCCGGGGGTATTGCAGAATATTGTGCCGGGGTATTGCACAGTATTGTGTCGGCGGTATTGCAGAGTATTGTGCCGGGGGTATTGAAGAGTATTGTGCCGGGGGTATTGAAGAGTATTGTGCCGGGGGTATTGCAGAGTATTGTGCGGGGGTATTGGAGAGCATTGCGCAGGGGGTACTGCAGAGTATTGCGCAGGGGGTACTGCAGAGTAATGTCCAGGGGGTACTGCAGAGTATTGCGCAGGGGGTATTGCAGAGTATTGCGCAGGGAAGGAAGAGTATTGCAGGGGTTAATGCAAGGATGGCTGAGCAGGGATGGATGGATCTGTGACTGTAATAGTCACAGATCCAGCCACAGCGCTGCCGACACACACGCTCCCCCTCTCACACTGTACCGATCGGTACAGAGAGAGGAGGGAGAAACCGGCGTCATCAAATGACGCCGGTTTGTTTACATGTGATCACTCCATCATTGGACGGAGTGATCACGTGGTAAACGGTCGCTATCTGCGGCAATTTACCGCGATCCGTGATCCGCCGAGTCCCCTGGACCCGGCGGTCACAGACATTCCCCCGTGCGGGCCCCAGGGGGCGCGCGGGAGCACGACTCTGGGAAGACGTTATATAACGTCCTCCCAGAGTTAAGCAACCACCCTGCAGCCGTTTTTTTACGGCGTGCGGTGGTTAAGTGGTTAAAGAAGCTGCTCCCCTTATATGATAACAACATCAAAAAATAAGTGCAAACACGTCCAGAAAATGCAGCAATGGCCACTAAATGATAAGCAATTTGTAATTCCATTCATAAAATGGTGAGAGTAGACACCATCACCATGGAACAGATATTAAACTGGTAGCACCCGGTGAGAGGTAGAGTTAAGTGCCTACTTACCAGACCACCATAACCCTTTGTTTTAAAAAAAAGGATCAGGTGGATCTTTAGTACAGTTGGTGGCCTAAGGTCTGTACTGGTACCTGGATGGGACTGGCCAGGAATGGACTCCAACAGAAGAAATTACCATGGAAAAAATTAAGAAAAACTGTCCATAGTGAAGTTCCGCAATTTATTGTAAAACAGATTAAAAACAAAAGCCAAATGGCCGCTTACTTGTGCAAGTGCCGAGACCTTGGCACTAAGGAATCAAGCGCGTTACAGCTAGATGTGACGTGGAGCCCCGGCTGCACTGTGTCTCACTCTCATGGGTAGGTGTACTGTGCATTCCACCACCTCTCTGTGCCAAATCCGGAAGTAGCTGAATGTGACCAGTAACGCCTCGACGTACGTTTCATCTATGGATGTCGTCAGGAAGCTTCCTGGTCACATGATGGGTATCGTATTTATGACCCTGGGTGAGATGTGATTGGTTGTATGAACAACACAAAATAAAAGTAAAAAAACAGCAGAGCCATCTTGTGGACGATATTGGGTACTACAATCTATGTAAGACATCAAAATTAAAAGTAAATAAATCGTCAAAGCCATCTTGTGGACAAATTTGGGTACTACAATCTATCTGAGACATAGAAATTAAAAGGAAAATAAATCATCAGAGCCATCTTGTGGACGAATTTGGGTACTACAATCTATGTAAGACACCGTGAGTCTTGCTATTCACAACACATCTGCTGGTACATAAATGATTTAAAAAAGTTTATAAAACAATTATTAAAAAAAATTCTAATATAAAAAAGGGCTAATATACAAAAAGTGCCAATATAAAGAAAGGAAATCAGTACCAATCCCTAAATGAATTCTCTAGAAATCAGTAAAAATAGATTGATGTACCTCAACAATAAGAACTTACTCATTGGTTAACCTCTTCAGGTCCGCGCTATTAACAGAATACGTGAACAGCGCGGACCTGAGGCGCCGGGGTCACGTCTTTGGACGTGATTTGCTTGTAATTCCCCGCGCGCGCCACAGGGGAAAAACAGTCCCGACGCATCACCGAGGATCCGATGCGATGTCCGTCAGGTACACGCGATCGTCGGTGAGAGAGCAGGGACGTGGAGCTCTGAGTGTAAACACAGAGCTTCACGTCCTGTCAGTGAGGTGACAGATGCTGTTTCTCTTGTACATAGGGAGACAGCATCGGTCACCTCCCCCTGTCACCCCCCTCCCCCCACACAGTTAGAACACACCCAGGCAATACATTTAACCCCTTCCTCATCCCCTAGTGTTAACCCCTTCAATGCCAGTCACATTTATACAGTAATTAGTGCATTTTTATAGCACTGGTCGCTGTATAAATGTGAATGGCGCCAAAAATGTGTCAAAAGTGTCCGATGTGTCCGTCGCAATATCGCAGTCCCAATAAAAATCGCAGATCGCCGCCATTACTAGTAAAAAAAAATATAAAAAAAAAATCATAATTATGTCCCCTATTTTGTAGGTGCTATAACTTTTGCGCAAAGCAGTCACTTATTGTGATTTTTTTTTTTTTTACAAAAATACGTAGAAGAATACGTATTGGCCTTAACTGAGAAAAAAAAATATAAAAAAAAAAAATGGGATATTTATTATAGCAACAAGTAAAAAATATATATATATTTTTAAATTGTCGCTCTTTTTTTCATTATAACGCAAAAAATAAAAACCGCACAGGCGATCAAATACCACCAAAAGAAATCTCTATTTGTGGGGAAAAAAAGGAGGCCAATTTTGTTTGGGTGCCACGTCGCACGACCGCGCAATTGTCAGTTAAAGCGATCGCAGTGCCGGAAGCTGAAATTTTGCCTGGGCACGAAGGGGGTTTATGTGCCCAGTAAGCAAGTGGTTAAAAAGCAGTTTAGATCAACATCTATGTTGAGGCCTGCCGGCTAGAGTGTATCTAAATGATATAACCATTTTGTTTAATTTTGCGAAAATAGATTTTTTGAGTTTGGTTCTCTCCAATTTTTAACCCTATCGATCCCTTAAAATATGAGTAATGTGGGATCTTGATTGTGAAATAACCTGAACTGATTGAATACGCTATGTTTCGGAAACACTTTGACAATATTCGCGATATGCTCATTAATTCTTGTACGTAACATACGTGTAGTGCGCCCTACATACTGCTTAGGGCAGGAGCACTCCAACACGTACGTGATGTATTCTGAATCGTATGTGATTGGTGACTTAATTTTGAAATTATGTTTAGTTACTACTGATTGGAAATTGGTCATTTTTCTTTTAGTTCTTTTAGATGTTTTGCAGGCTTTACAACAAGTACAATAATAGAAACCCTCTCTGTCAAGAAACATGGACAGAACTTTTGGAGTTTCAGGGATATTGGGTGCAATCCTGTTTCGCAGTCCAGGTGCCCTTTTGTAAATAAATTGTGGCTTTGCAGGTAATACTAATTGAAAGTCTTTATCTTTTAACAAAATTGGCCAATGTTTTTTAAATATTTGTTACACTTCTTTGTACTAGCAGTTAAAGCCTGTCAAAAAAAGCCATATCTGCTTTGAATGGTACTTTGTTTTTTTTTACCAAGAGGTCTTCCCTATTCATATGTGATACCTGTGTCTGACATTGTTGCAAGACTTGGGGTGAGTAACCTTTTTCTATGAATTTTGTTGTGAGAACAGAGGATTGGGTATAATAATCTGTAAGGGTATTGCAATTCCTCCTGATCCTCATGTATTGTCCCTTTGAAATAGCTGAAAGACATTTGGGATGATTGCAACTATGTATAGGTACATAACCATTACAGCCAGTCTCTTTAAAAAAAAGTATGTGTGGTGATACAATCATTGGTATTAGTCAATACTAAGTCGAAAATAGTTGATTGATGTTTTATTCCATATGACTGAATTTGAATCCATATTTGTTGGAATTCATCATACTGACAAAATTCACTAGGCTGGTTTCAGAGCTTTCCCATAACAGTACAATATCATCAATGTACCTTTTATACAATTTGAGGCCTTTCCACTCATGTTTATGGATCTGTTTCTGTTCCCATTTATTAAGGACCAAGTTGGCCACACTGGGGGTGCATTTTTTTTTCCCCCAAAAATTCCTGGCGATCCGGCATCGCCGGTCAGACTAGCCTCCCTGGCGGTCTTCACGTGTGTGGCACCTAATATAACACCGTTTACCTCGCTGGATTGTAGTGTGTCTCCTGGTACCAGAAAACGTCATGGTAATCTTATAGATTACAGTACCACACCCCCCATAGTCCTAGTCCTTCCACCAAAACCAAAAGTTTTTATTTGTGATGATTTTCACTTGCATTTAGCGATAGCGATTTATGTGTTTTCAAGGTCAGTGATTTTGATTTGATTACATTATTGAATAATTTTTACTGGTGATCATTTTTTATAATTATTTATTATATTATAATTTTTAATTAAAAAAAAAAAATAAAATCATACCCGGGATGACTATTAGACTCTTTTTTGAATAGATTTAAGTGAGTTATTCCTATTACAAGCCTACAGTATAAAACGCCAAATTCCCTTGCAAATAATGGTACCGCTTTTAGCACCTAAAATCTTAAAGAATCATACCGCCAGGGAGGTTAAGGACCAAGTTGGCCACACTGGGGACATAACAACCCCCCATTGTGACCCCCTTTACTTGATTGTAGTGTGTCCCCTGGTACCAGAAAGTCATGGCCAGTCCTAGTCCTAGTCCTTCCACCAAAATTTTTATTTGTGATGATTTTAATTTAGATTGTGTTTTCAAGGTCCATTTTATGGCTGAAAGGCCATCTTTTTGTTTGCTATTCGTATATAGGGACTCTACGTCCACTGTAACAAAAAAAAGTATTGGAATTAATACTAGTATTGGAAAGCATATTAATAAGTTCCTTACTATCTTTGAGATATAATTGGCCTTGGAGATATAGATCTAAATATTCTCCAATCCTAGAAAAGAGAGAACCAATCCCACTAAGTATTGGCCGTCCTGGGGGGTTCTCTTTACATTTGTGGATTTTAGGGACAATATATAGAACAGGAAGGATAGGTGCTTTGGGTACCAGATATTTGGCTTTGTTATTATTTAACCACTTGCCTGTTTTTCAGACTTGGTGTTTACAAGATTGCTAGAAAACTACTTAAAACCCCCAAACATTATATATATTTTTTTTTCTAACACCCTAGAGAGTAGAATGGTGGTCATTGCAATACTTTTTGTCACACCGTATCTGCACAGCGGTCTTACAAGCGCACTTTTTTGGAAAAAAATTAACTTTTTTGAATTAAAAAATAAGACAACAGTAAAGTTAGCCCAATGTTTTTTTATTTAGTAAAACATAATGTTACGCAGAGTAAAATGCTATCCAACATGTCACGCTTCAAAATTGCGCCCGCTTGTGGAATGGCGTCAAACTTTTACCCTTAAAAATCTCCATAGGCGACGTTTAAAAAATTCCATAGGTTGCATATTTTGAGTTACAGAGGAGGTCTAAGGCTAGAATTATCTCTCCCGCTCTAACGATCGCGGTGATACCTCACTTGTGTGGTTTGAACACCGTTTTCATATGCGGGCGCTACTCACATATGCGTTTGCTTCTGCGCACAAGCTCGTCGGGACGGGGTGCTTTAACCTCCCTGGTGGTATGATTAATTCAGATTTTAGGTGCTGAAAGCGGTACCATTATTTTTCATGGAAATTTGGCGTTTAATTCTTAGAAATAACTCGCTTAAATCTGTCCAAACAAGAGTCTAGTAGACATCCCGGGTATAATAAAATTTGAAGCACAAAATCATAAATTATAATACAATAAATAAATATAAATAATTATAACAAATAATATAATAATAATACAAATTATTACTTTTAATTTTTTGACAACAAATTTCCCCACAAATCTATATCGCTCAATTTTTAAAGTGATTCTAATTTATTATCGCTGTTTTTTAACTGGTCTAAAACCACTTTTGACATAAAGCGACACTTTTTGGTTGCTATGGACAATCTCCAGTTTCCAGGCAGAAAGAACAGTTTTTATTATATAAAAGAACATGTAGGACACTGGGCAGACCACTAGGGACAAAGGAGGTGTGTATTTCTTACATACAGTACTGTAATCTATAAGATGTGTTTATTTACTTTTTTAAATTTGGCGCCGATCTCCGCCCCCCTGCGTCATAATGTCGCAGGGAACGGAGCTCGGCGGCACTCGGCACTGTGAATCGAGCGAGAAGGACACCGCTCAATCACACAGCGGGGCGGCATCGCAAGAT
The DNA here is from genome assembly GCA_029574335.1 of Rana kukunoris. Lineage (NCBI taxonomy): Eukaryota > Metazoa > Chordata > Amphibia > Anura > Ranidae > Rana > Rana kukunoris. The sequence continues at coordinate 617,952,700 of CM056049.1, read as the reverse complement.
CCAGGGACAAGGTAAGTAAATTGTGCCTGTGGACTCTGCGAGGCGGTCCCGAGTCTGGCTCGGGGGTTACCGCTTTTGGTCCTGAAATTCCACCCCGAGCCCGACTCGGGAATACCGCCGGGGGGTTAAAAAAATGTTTTTGTTTTCTTATTTATTTTTATTTATTTTATTAATTTTTATACAAAAAAAAAAATGACACTTTTATTTCTATTACAAGGAATGTAAACATCCCTTGTAATAGAAAAAAGCATGACAGGTCCTCCTAAATATGAGATCAGGGGTCAAAAAGACCTCAGATCTCATATTTAGACAAAAGAAAAAAATTGTCATTTGAAAAAATTACAACAATAAAATATGCCTTTAAGAAGCATGGGGGGAAGTGACGTTTTGACGTCGCTTCCGTCCTGCTATGCTATGGAGACGGGTATCCCAGCCGAGCAGGAGATAGGACCCGATCGATTTTTACTTCATCCTGGACCATACTGTATGTTTGAAAACTTCAATAAAATGATGTGTGCCTTTTTTTGGGTTGAATACAGAATTATTCCTCAGAGTTATTCCTCATTATTTGCCTCAGTAGTTTGCGGGGGAACTGTAGGTTGACTACTAAAATGTTTTTTGATGTTTAATTTACGGGCACATTTTTCTATATCTATATACATTTCAAATTTTTCTAGGGGCCAGATTCACAAAAGAATTACGCCGGTGTATCTGCAGATACACTGGCGTAATTAGAAAATCCCGCCGGCGTATCATTTTTTTGTATTCACAAAACAAGATACTGTACGCCGGTTTTACACTAAGATCCGACTGGCGTAAGTCACTTACACCGTCGGATCTTAAGTGTAATGTTACGCCGGCCGCTAGGTGGCTTTTACGTCGTTTTCTCATTTGCCTATGCAAATGAGCCTGATACGCCAATTCCTGAACGTTTTTGCGCCGCCTCGTCGTCATTTACGTTGTTTCCGTAAGCGTAAACTTACCCCTGCTATATGAGGGGTACGTTTACGAAGTTCCGTCGTATGCCATGTTAAATATGGCGTTGGGACAGCGTCGTCTTTTTCCGTCGTTTACGTCGTTTTACTAAGTCGTTCGCGAATAGGGCATTGCGTAAGTGACGATCACGTCGTTTTCACGTCGGTTTCAACAACGTTTTCCAACGTGAGCTGGAACATGCGCACTGGGCTTTTTTAACCGGCCGGCGCATTCACAGTTCGATCGACGCAGGGGCGCTCTTAATTAAATACAAGCCGCCCCCTTTCATTTACGCGGGGATACGCCGGGCCATTTACACTACCCCGCCGCAACTTGCTCATTTAAGTTACGGTGGTGTAGTGTAAATGGCATACGCTACGCCAACGCGGCCGGTACGTGAATCTGGCCCTAGAAATGTATCTGGTGCGAACTTAAGTCCCTATGCTAGAACCTCCATTTCTTCATTTGAAAATTCTACTCCAGCTAAATTAAAAAGTCCTGCATTTAATTGTGTCTTTTTTCTCTTTTTTTTCTACCTCCTCCTCTCTTTCCTCTCCTTCTGAGGGATCTCTCTGGTAATACTGTGGGGCAGGTGTAGGAATATTGTAGGGCTCCTTCCAGCCCCTCCACCCCACCCCACCCCCTGTTGGTATTGATTCTGATATGGTGCTGGTCTTCCCTGTTGATATTAATTCTGATATGGTGCTGGTCTGCCCCTGAAGTTGCCTCTATAGCCTCCTCTAGGGGGCCTGGGTGGACCTGGTGGATAATATCACTGGGTGTCACCAGTTTGATATCTGTTCCGTGGTCATGGTGTCTACTCTCAAGTTAACCATTTGATGCATGGACTTACCAATTGCTTATTATTTAGTGACCATTGCTGCATTTTTTGGACCTGTTTGCACTTATTTTTTGATGTTGTTATCATATAAGCACTTGCACTTTAAATCACTATTGTATTGTTGACCGTATAGTTAACATATTGTTTCAAGCTAGAATTTGGAATTTATTTATCACCTACAATTAGCACCCCCTTATTATTATACACCCCCCACATACTGCATATTGCCTAGCTCTACATTATAATTAGCTAATTATTATTATTTACAAAAGGCAAATTCACTTTGCACTGCAAGTGCACTTGTAAGTGCACTTGGAAGTGCAGCCGCTGTAATTCTGAGGGGTAGATAAATAGGTAGGTAAATAAAGGGAAGTCCGCTGATTTTATCATCCAATCATGTGCAAGCTAAAATGCTACTTTTTTTTCCGGATCTACAGTGACTGCACTTCCAAATGCAATTTCAGTGCACTTGCAGTGCAAAGAGGATTTTCCTTTAGTAAATAACCCCCTCTGTGTGTTTGTCTGAGATCTAAGATCTGAACAGCTCTATCAAATATGAACTTCAGTGCCTATTGTGAGCAATGTTAGGGGAAAGTTGCAGGTAGGTGAGTGGGGTTTAAGTCAAGGAATTCTGCAAGTCAGGAAGCCAGGCCCCTGATAACAAACTGAATAGAGGCACAGAATTTGGTTCTCGCCTAATAAAAACAATAGCAAAAAACGTGTAGGGCTTGCTGTTAGACAGTTCTTTTTACTGTTTTAACCTTGCCAGCCTGTACCTCCTGCACGATCATCATGCCTTCTGCTCTTTTCTATTGGCCAGTGGTAGCCCATCATAATAATGGGCCAATAGAAGTGAGAAGGTAGATAAAACCAACCTCAAGAACTAACGGTAAGTTTCTGTAAGTCAGTGGACTTACAATGTTGTTTAAGATACGTGAAGTTTTTTTTTGGTTTAGCAATAGCGTCTCTTTATTCTTAGCAACTCTTTCTCTTACCTCCAATTTTTATACATGGGCCCCAATGCGACCATTAACCAGGCGGCATAAACCTTACAACACACTGTGTTATATTTCCTGAAAGAATGAGCTTTGATTTGATTTCCTGTACTAACATACATGGTTGACTTATACTGGATGACATTTGCAAGGGCTGTGTAACCCCAGGAGTAGGTTGTCGATGACGGTTGACTGAGTGTGCTGTAATGCATGTAATAAATTGTGTATTTGTTTTCAGCCCACATGTGATCCTTAAATGCTGTGAAAAGTTATACCCAAAGGGAGTCTCTAAATACATCCGAAATACTTCTGACTTCTGATTTTTAAAACATTTTGTATTTTATATTGATAACTAAAGGGCTACTATTGTACTCAATTAATCTGTACTAACAATTATACCTTTAATTTGCATATATAAGCTTTTTGATTGCTGAAAAGATTAACAATATATAAGGGCTCCTACACTGAAGTAGTACTTTCTTTTTTTTTTTCTTTCTTTCTTGTCAATTTTGTTTATTAAATATATTAAATAATAAAGACAGTTACAATTAGTAATAAATAGTTACAACAAATGGTAATATTAGTTAAGTATATGATAATAAATTGGATGGAATTATACATATCTGGCGATTACCGTATTTATCGGGGTATAACACTCGTCGGCATATAACACGCACCCCAAGTTTAGGAGGGATTTTTAAGGAAAAAAAACTTTTAGGAGGGAAGTTTAAGGATAAAAACGTACATTTAAATGCCCATCAATGCAGCCTTATCAGTGTCTATCTGTAGCCTAGTCCATCGTTGCAGAATGATCAGTGTCCATCTGCAGCCCTGCCCAGTGTCATTGCAGCCTTGCCCAGTGTCCATGCAGCCTTGCCCAGTGTCCATGCAGCCTTGCCCAGTGTCCATGCAGCCTTGCCCAGTGTCCTTGCAGCCTTGCCCAGTGTCCTTGCACCTTGAACCTTTAAAATTACCGCCACGGCGCTGAGATAGACAGAACCGGATGTCCTGTGTACTCGGTGTACTGGGCTCCTCTCGCAGTCCCGCCCCTTGCCCAGGCTCCTATGATGGACATAACACAGGTCCAATGGCGGGACTGGGCATGACTGTGAGTGGAGCTGAGCCTACAAGTACACAGTACACTCGGCTATATGTATATTGGCGGCGCTCACTCCTCTTCCCCTCACAGAAAGCGGGGATCGGCGTATAACACACACCCAGGATTTCCCCCTGGTTTTAAGGGTAAAAAGTGCTTGTTATACGCGGATAATATTGTAGATATTTTACATAAACAGGTAATCAACTCAAAAATGTTAATATAAACAATTGAAAAATTTAATATGTAAATTCCAGGCATATTTAATTAATATATAGTTACTATGGAAAGAAAGCCAATTGGAAATCAACTAATTTGATAAAAACTTTAAAAATGTATACCGGTAATTATTGTAAGTAATAACTAAATATAGTATGAAAAAAGTGCTTGAACTGCCCTGCCTATAAATAGCACTGCTCAGCGCTCAGGAAAAGAACAATTAAGATGACAGTACAGTGAAATAAATACCTAAAATGTAAGCAGCTGTTTAAAAGCCCTTGGGATTGCTGCAGTGTTAGCTGTTCAAGGAAGAGTGTAAAGTATCTTGATGTGACAGTATATCAAGCAAGGCTTATTGGTGGAGAGTTCAATATGTGAAGAAGATGGTCAATATTGATTTACACTCATTGGATCCTTACCTTTGGTAAATGCATCCTCAAAAGGGGAGTGTCTTCCCACGTGGTGAACAACTTTGGGTGAAGGGAGCACTGTGCACTGATCGTATATTAAATCACATCCATCCACGTCTGCATCACTATCATTTCCTGTATGCAATACATATAGAGGACTTTCAAACGACAGTTTGATTCTAGCGCTATTACAGCACTATTTTGGACTTTATGAGTTTTTAATAATACTGTTTTATTTATGTATAATACATTACCATTTAAATATGGTAATACAAAAAAAATAGGGAAATAGAAAAAAAGGACAGAGTAATAGTAAAGGAAAATAATGAAGGTAAGAAAGAGAGAAAAAGAGTCTAGGGTAAGAAAGTTCTCCAGAGCATCTATATTGTAAGAATATTATTAAGTTAGTACAGAAGACAAATGTTCATGTTTAGTACTTGTTCACACTGATATCGTTGTATAATATTATAGTATTATAGTATATCAAGGTCTTAATAGAGAATTGTCAGGGATCATAGGAAGAAAATACGTCATCCAAGGATTCCATATTTTCTCAAAATGTTGTATAGTATCGTTGGTTATGGCTTCTGATTTGGAAAGGATCATTGCTTGGTTTATTCTGTTTTTAGCTTCAGAGATCATTAATGTATTGGTTTTCCAAGCTTTGGCAATGGTTTGCTTTGCGGCTGTGAGAAAGAGCCAAAATTCTGGAGAAAGAGCCCAAATTGAGTGTAAGAAATATAAACTGGTATTTAAAAGTGCAATAGTCGTGTCAGGAATGATAGCTATCTTAAATATTTTAGATACCATAAGGAAAATTTCATTACAGAACTTTTTTGCAATCGGATAATCCCAGAATGTATATAAGTGCGTTCCAACACCACTACAGCCACGAAAACAGAAAGGGGAGCATTGAGGAGCATATTTTGCAATTTTAACAGGAACCAAGTACCAGTGCATGATTATTTTATAGTTTGTTTCCAAAGCAATTATATTTTGAGAAGACATTTTTGTATTGGTCCAGACTTTATTCCAGTCAGAAATGTTGATTTTAGTTCCAAGTTATTTCTCCCCCATTTTTCCACATATGAAGGTAGGTTTGAGTCGAAGTAGTACTTTCTTGAACAGAAAGAGTTGCTGTTTATGTGACTATGTGATATATCAAAAGAGCTGAATTACTGTACATTTTTTTTATCACTCTTCATTTATATTTTTAGGGCATACCATGTATTATTTAAGTCCATTAGACCAATATTATTCCTCACAATGTTTTTCTATCTTTGCAAGTATCATTCATCTCTACAGGGAACAAGTTTACAGCGTTACTGGGATCCTCCCGGTCCTGCTTTTCTTTTGAAGTAGTTTTGATTATTATAATCACTTTTCTTTATACTTTAAAGTAATGAGTTCTTTTACTGAAATAAGTAATAGTTTCACTGAACGGTTTAACTATCATAACAGAAAGCAACATTACATTTGTAATGTTGCTAAAATATGAATGCTTTATTGGTAATTAACTAGTGAATTCAAAATGCCAAGAGTAGGCAAAGCTTCAACACCTCCTGTACATTCTTATTGGCCAATAAGGCTATCCAACTTGTGACAATAGGAATGTGTGGGGGTAAGACTGGCCATACATTATAATTTTTTTTTTTTTATAATTACCAAAACCATATAATATGAAATCAAAACTAAACATTTTCAATGTGATTTGTATGCAGTCAGACAGATCCTTGCACTACATAGGTGAAGGTAAATCTAAAGGAAATTGAATTAAAAAATTGTATAATGTATGGCCAGTTTAAGGCTTGCAGCAATTTATAACAATGGGGTTAATTTACTAATGGCAAACAGAATCTGCACTTTGCAAGTGCAGATGCTCCAGTGCTTAGTAAATGAGGTAAAGCTTCACTTTGCAACGAATACCCAATCACATACAAGTAAGATGAACAAAACAGCATTTTCGCTTGCACGTGATTGGACGATGGAAGTCAGCAGAGCCTTTGCTCATTTACTAAGCTCTGGAGCAACTGCTCTTGCAGAGTGCCACTGCACTTTTCAAAGTGTACAGTCTAGTTCAAGATTACAAAACAAAGAAAAAACTGAAAACCCAGCCTTCTCCCCTCAGACACAACACTCCAGAGCCCCAGACTCTGCATTAGTGCAAACCCTGCATCTCTTTTCCCTACACTCACGCAGTGAGCCTAGCAGTATCACACTATATATTTTTTCTTTATACTTTTTTTGGGCGGCAGTGTGCTCAGATTTTTTTTGGGGTGGGTGCAAACAAACTAAAAGATTCTGAAAAAAAACTGACTGTGCCCATTAATTGCTGCCACTGTGCCCATCAAACACTGCCACTGTGCCCATCAAACGCTACGAATGTGCCCATAAAGCGCAGCCACTGTGCCCATCAAATGCTGCATCAATTGCAGCCTCACTGTGCCCATCAAATGCTGCCCAATGTGCCCATCAAACGCTGCCACTGTGCCCATCAGACGCAGCCACTGTGCACATAAAACACTGCATCAATTGCAGCCTCACTGTACCCATCAAACACTGCCACTGTACCAAATGCAGCCACTGTGCCCATCAAACGTTGCCACTATGCCAATCAAACACAGTCACTGTGCCCATCCAATGCTGCCACTGTGCCCATAAAATGTAGCCACTGTGCCCATAAAATGTAGCCACTGTGCCCATCAAACGTAGCCACTGTGCCCATCAAACACAGCCACTGTGCCCAATAAACGCAGCCACTGTGCTCATTAAACACAGCCACTCTGCCCATCAAACGCTGCCACTGTGCCCCAAATTCTGCCTCTGTGCCCCAAATGCTGCCACAGAGCCCGCTGAAATGCTGCCATTGTGCCTATCAAACGCTGTCACTGTGTCCAAAATGTTGCCACTGTGTCCACTAAATGCTGCCACTGTGCCCCAAGTGCTGCCACTTTACCCCACATGCTGCCACTGTGTCTGTCTCTTTCTCAGCATCTCCTGACTTGGATGGGGCTTGTCCCCCTCCATCAGATAAGTCTAGCAGAATGAGCCTGTGATTGTAACACTGAGAAATATTGCAATTAAATGATTTTTTCCTTTGAGTGTCCCCCCCCTCCCCCTCTTGGATCAAACAAGTAGAGAAGGAGGAGGGGAGGCTGGTTGTGTTTGTTAAGGCAGTGAGGAGGAAAATGAACCCCCATTTGCAGAGTTAAGGCATGCAACAAGCAGCTGCCAGCTTTGCATTGAGAGAGGCAGGGAAGAGATGCTGGCGGAGTGCTGATCCTGGCCGGCTCCTCCCCCACACACAGACAGCAGACTCCACTCTTCTCCCGCCTCATACACAACAGGGTGTCACTGTCAGCATGTGGCTGGCTGTGCAGTATGGAGGGGTGGGCAGCAAGGTTTTAAAGCGACTGAGAGTAGAGAGCGCCAGGCCAACACTTACCTTCAATGGCGCTGCCCGTCTGAATCCACGCGCACACACCAGTCGACTCCATCCCCACTGTGGCCGAGAAACTGGAAGTGACAAGTGTCCTCTCCTCCAGTCCCAGTCGACTCCAGCCCCACATGTCAGTGATGGAGAAAATACTGCCCACTATTATCTCCTCCGGTCCCCGCTGTGCCAATCCTAGCCAGTTAATATGGCATACTAACAAATTACAGTAGAGTGGGGTTTTTTCCAGGCGCATTATGTGTGCCCAACCACACCCTAAACACAGGCAAATGAGCTTCCCATAGACCGCCCAATGTCCGGCGCCTGGTTACTCTTAAACAGCTTGGGGTGCGTAGCCCAAGCGCCTCCTATGGACGGGCCGCCACTGATAAACACATACCTGTAAATGTATATCCTGGATTCACTAGGATTGTCCAGATCTTCAGGTCTAGGGGTCCCTGCCCTATCAAATAAGCCTACAAAAAGATGATAAACCTCATAAAACACTGAAATTATATAATTTGCAACACACACTTCTTATAAAGCTGTTAAAATAATAATATTAACATATAACTTTAAGGGGACACACAAAACCAGAATGTCCTAATTTAAAGTAACTAGTTAAAAAATGGATCTCATGCTTCCTTAGCAACTAGTCTGCCCCATTGATTGCCTGATATTTAATCCAGCCAAGTCATTTAAGGGCATGATACATTTCTAAATCCATGTAGAGAATAATTTGGCATTGAGTGCAGCTTGCAGTGTTAGCAGGCTGACAGCATCCATAGGAGCATAGCTAATGTATTCCACTGCAGCTGTGGCAGTCAAATGCTTTTTAAGAGTGTGGAGCCTTCTGCCTCTACATATACAGAGGCAAATGTTACTGGGACAGCTCGGATAATAGGAAGGGAAGCTGTGATATGAAATGTACACTATATCCACTGTCCCTGATTTCTAGTACAGATTTTTAACCAGAAAAGAAAGATTCTAGATTTATAAATATTTTACTCCCAGCAGTGTGCAAGAACGTGGAATGCTGTGCCATATGCAATCATTTTGTGATTGATTATTTTTCTTTTTTTTTTGCATAAATGCTCTTTATGCAAAAAATACTACGAAACAAAAAGAAATAAAAATCAATAGTGCCCTAAGTTATGCCATACATTGTAAATCATGGAACTTTATGGAATCACACAAGGATTTATGCCATTTAATTACGTAATTTAATTAAGAGAATTTAAAAGGTGAATTTCAGATGGTGATTTTGGCTTTGACTGCTGTCAATCAACGCATAGTAGACAAATGTGCAGATTCATATTTTAAGCCAGCAGAGGTTAGAAGCAACATATTTAAAAAAGCAATGAAAGTGACATTCAGAAAATGTTAACTGAAAATGTATCTATTTGAATGTGTTTTAATATACAATGAATGATTCACCACCAGTGAATATCGGTTGAGCATTACTTGATCTGTTATATAAATATGCTATTGTTGCAAATTCTATTCTATGGGCCCTCAACCTGTACACAGGTACGGAAGAGAAAGAAATAAGTGAAAACATGCATGGAGTCAGCGCTAAGTGAACAGCTGGGCTCCATACCATTAATAGGAGTGAGGTAGCGGTGATACGCTGGACAGGTGGGGAGAGCAAGGGCTCTGCATGTCCCTCCTAATTGCATGAGTAAATATGGTGATGTATACTACATCAAGAGAGTGTATTTAACTTTAGTCGTCTGTTCCAGTAAAGGTACCACGTGTAAGGTGGTGAACCCAACCTAAGTGCCCAACATAGCCCAGAAGAACTTACGCTGGGGTAGGCCTCTCATGTGACTCTTGCTTGGCACCCAACGAGGCAGGAAACATGGTAAAGATGACATTGTACTCATTGGAAAAGTGTGAAATTGTTTTGTACTTACTTTTAAATGTGCAATGTAATAAAGTTGACTTTTTACTTTGGGACTGGTTTCAGTTTAATCACATGGCTGGTTGTTTGCCACATGGTCCTATATACAGTATAGTGGCTGCTTTTTTAGGGGTTGTCTTTGCCCTGACTTTATTTACATGAGGTTTCTTGTTTTCCAGGACGCAGCTTATTAAATAACCCCCTTATTGATAGTTATTTTGATAGGGTTGACCAGACCATCACCCTATGACCCCTGCTCACACTCATAAGGATCGAACAGCATTATGCTTTTAAGGGCTCATTCAGCTTGGCAATTAAGCCCATCCTCCATGCGGAGCCATTGACAGATGCATGTGCATCCACCTCAGAGCTGCATCCAGTCAGCCATGAAAGTGGATGCACATGCAGCATCAGCACAGACACAATCACATGTCAAAGTGGCTTAACAGCATTGACCCTAAAATGGCCAAAAATGGGCATCAGCTATTTTTTCCCTGTGGGGTTTTCTCCAACATTTATTAACATAGGACTTGTTTGGCAACAGTCATCTCATGTCTATGAGTACCTAGGAGGTATTAAACAACAATCATCTTATGTTTACAGTATTTTCATTTAGTATTTTCAGAAAAGTACTATTAGAAAGTGCCGTTAATATTTACAATCAACCAGACTTTTAGGAAGATTGTTTCTTGCCTGTTCACTCTTTTTTATTTTAATAAATATGGTTTTATATCTATATTTTTGTTCCTTTCTATTTATATAGTTTATATACCCAAGTTAACATTAAAAAGTTAGTTAACAGAAAGAGTTAATAGTGCTCCTAAAAGTAGACTGAGGTGTAGGGAGAGGAATTTCTGACTGATTGATTGATTTATCTATTATCAAGAGGTTTGACTTATGATGCTCAGATACGCTTGAATTCAGTCATTTTATTTTGCAATTTCTTATATGAATCTAAGAATAACTGAGGCATATATTTTTTAGGATTGAACGGAAAAAGAAGTGATCAGAGAGGTCATACATTTTCAATTTGTTTTCAGTGGAGATGAAGCATATGTTGTATAATCAAACTTTTTTATGGGAAATGCTTTGTGATTTTTATTTATTTTTATTGAATTTAAGTGCCATCAGTAATAATTTTGCATATTACCAATATTTTATGTTAAACATGTTGGGCCAGATTCACAGAGCGATTACGCCGGCGTTACAGGAGATGCGCGGCGTAAGTCTAATTTTGTGCATGCGTTTCGATGCGCTGCATCCCCAAAACGAGATACGCAAGAAATCTACTTTTTTTGGACCGGCGTAATTTCGATAGACCGGCGTATCCGTCCGCGCAAAACTGCGCTAGACTGTCAGGGATTCTAAATGGACCAGGACTGTGTGCCTACACAGAGGAGACCAACACTGTATATAGTGGAATAAAAAGGTGTTTTATTTACAAAGGTGAACAAACAGGTGACGACAACCAGTGAACGAATAACACAAAGCATATATACAAGTCCAGGGGAAATGCCGTAATCATAAACCAAAAGCCAAGCCGGGGTCAAATACCAGGAGATCACCAAAAAAGCTGCAGACAGGGAATGGGCAGGAAGGAAATGTCCAGGAGAGAGGTCAGGTCGGGACAAATCGGATCGGGTCGGGTCAGAAGTCCAGAACGGGGACAGCAGGGTCAGATATCAGGCTCAGGGTCCGGTTAATAGACAGATACCAGGGCGAGTTCTGCTTGAACTTGCCGGGTATAAATAGAGGCGTGTTAATTATGTTCAGGTCACACCTGAACGCAGCAAGGGCCAGGTGCTCCACACTGCCAGGGTCCATCCGCTGGTGGAGGCCAGTACTGCGTCCCAAAGGTGATATACCAGCAGGGGGAAGTTCCCCTGACAGCTCCGAACTGCCAGGAGACCCCTGCTGGTGGGACGCAGCACTGCAAGACAGAACATAAATAGCACCAGCGGATGGAACCTTTCCTGACATAGACACACCATTGATTTGCTATTCAAATATGCAAATGAGGGAGTTATGGGGATCCACAAAAGAACGCTGGTGCAGCGCAGGCTACGCGCTGTACGCAACAGCGGCACGTCCTGTCTAAAATTAGACCATATGAAAGGTGGTATAAAATTAGACAATCCGTTTACATGTCAGCTAAAGCAACACTGTTAGTGAGGAGCTGAGCAGTCACACTTGCTGGACAACAAACTGTATGCCAAGATGCCAGGGGCATCCTAGCTCATAGCTATACTAATGACTTTAGAGGAGCAAAGAAGGAGGAGGGCACGGAGGAGGGCACAGGAGAGGATATACCGCACACGCATAGACCTCTTTGGCATGAGTGATTCTGAGGTGTATCGCATCTTCAGATTCACCCCTCATGCCATCCTGGAATTAACCATAACCCTGCATGGTGACATCACCAGCCCAACACACCGCTCACATGCAGTGCAGCCATTGGTCAAGGTCATGGCAACACTCCATTTCCTTGCCAGTGGCTCTTTTCAAAGAACAAGTGGAGTGGTGGCTGGGATGTCGAAATCCTCCATGAGCAGATGTGTGCACCAGGTTGTCCCCGCAATCCTCAGACGCCTGGCCAACCAAATCATCAAACCCACAACTGAGGACCTGCGGCTGAAGGCAATGACAGATTTCTACAGAATTGCCAGATTCCCACGCACCGTGGGGGCCATTGATTGCACACATGTGGCACTCCAGCCCCCCCATGAGACAGAGCACATATACCGCAATCGGTAGCATTGGCATTCCATCAACGTACAGGTGATAGTCGATGCCCAAGGCCTTATATGGCACGTCCGTGCCAAACACCCCGGATCCAGCCATGACAGCTACATATACAATCAGAGCCCCATCCCAATGGAATTCGAACAGAACGTGTATGGGGACACCTGGCTGGTTGGTGAGTGACATGGGTGGCAGGCATGACTGTCCCCCCCCATGATGCACACATCACAAGGGGCACATGCATGACTAACATCCTCCTGTCTTTTCCCTTACAGGTGACTCTGCATATGCACTGGGACCCCATCTCATGACTCCTATCCGGAACCCCCAAACCCCAGGAGAGGAAAGATACAATGAAGCCCACGCCCAAACACGTGCAGTGGTGGAGCGCACCTTTGGCCTCCTGAAGTCACGTTTCCGATGCCTGGATAAGTCTGGGGGGACCCTGTTGTATTCCCTAAACTTTGTGTGCCAGATCATCGGTGCATGTTGCATGCTGCACAACTTCGCAGTGAGAAAGGGCCTGCAGATTGACATACGTGATGACCTGACCCCTGAACCAGACAATCCCCCCCTAACCGAGGATACCCTGTCTTCTGAGGGAAGAGCAGCCAGGAGACAGCTCACATTAGGCATCTTTGCACGTTAAACACACACATTAATCATGGCACAATGAGAATGCATGCAAGCACACCACTGTGGTCCCTAGCACAGACACATCACATCCTCATCAAATTGGATTAGCACAAGCCCACCATGCTGGGCTTGTGAGCAGCAACGCCATGCCACGGCTCCAATTATGTCACTGTACATTCATACACCATTCACACGGACCTGGGGATCACTTCCCCCTGGTCCTGGGGAACCCTTCTCCACCACAAATGAGGGTGACACCCCTTTTCCAGCAGGAATGTCACCCCCACATTCCAAAATCATTCACAACACAAAAAAAAAAAAATTGACCAGCAGAAAAAAAAATCCAGCAAAAAAAATCTGAAAAAAAAATCATGAAAAAAAAAAAGTAAAAAAAAAAGGGGGAAACCAAATTAATGCCGCTGGCGTGACCCACGCCTGGGGCGCCCACAGCCACGGGCCCGGCTCCTCAGGGGAGACTCATGGGGAGGGGGGGTAATCCGGGGAAGGAGGAGCAGCCCCTGGTTTCTGCTCACCTGGCGGCCTGCCCTCCAAGGCCACGGCAATTCTGGTCAGGCCAGCACTTAGTGATGCTGTATTGGCCTGGATAGCCTGGGTGAGGGCCCACACATCCTGCCAAACGTCTGCTGTAGTAGTCTGCAGTTGGTTTAGGCAGTTTGTAAGAGCCAGGGAGTGGCAGTCCAGTTCCCCAAGCGTATCCTTTATGGAGGAAAGGCTCTCCTCCATCCGCACCAAAGTCTGGCTGACCTGTCCCAGATGGTGGGTTTGAAGGGCCTGGTCCCTTTTCAGATTGGCGGGGAGAACCTCGGCCACCCCCTGGTCTTCTGGGATGACTTCCTGCCTCCAGCTGATGCTTGTGGCCGGGGAGAAGGGGAGGCCCTTGGGAGGGGAGCACTGTTGGGGGAGGAGTGGGAGGGGCTAGCCCTTATGGAGGGTTGGCTTCTGCCAGCCAGAGAGGAAGACTCCTCCAAAAACAACAATCCACTGGCTGACATGACATCCTCCTCCTCCTCAAACTCCTCCTCCTCCAACTCCTCCGAGGACTCCGGCCTTGTCGGGGGGTCGTCATCAGGCTGTTGTCCCGGGGATGGTGCGGTCAGGCCAGATGGCCCAGCACCCTCCTGCACATCTGAGGATCCACACACTTGCCACATATTCCTTTCCCCCCCTCCCCCACACATGCTACACACCAGATAGGAAAAAAAAACCTTACCTGGCATCACGGCTTCATGACTAGAGTCATAGCAAGGCAGGCCCTCCACTTGTTGTCTATTAAAGGTGTGGGCCACCGCACGCTCCTCCACTGTCAGCCTAACAGGGCATGGTGGGCCCCCTCCAGTGCCCCTGGCATGGGCTGCCATTTTGGCCAGCTTCCCACGGACCACACGCCGGAGGTCATTGATTTTTTTTACGATCCCCTCGCGTGTCCGGGTCTCCCCCCCCCCCCCAATGCATTTACCTGGTCAGTAATGTTCTGCAAAATCTCCTTCTTCCTGGCCGGGGTGGTGTTGGCACTCTCCGGGCCGTGGAGGAAACGCCCATAGTGGGTAAGGGCCCGGGCAATAATTTGTTTCTCCCCCAAAGAAAAATTGCTCTTCCGCTTCCTCTCAGTCATACTCATACAACAACTCTCTCCCAAACAATCACCAAAAATCACTCACAAAAACAAGCAGGAAAAATCAAGCAACAAAACAAACAAACAAAATCTATCAACCAAAAAGTCTCACAACCAAAAACACTATCAAATATATTCTACAAAACACTAGATCAAACAGTCAACAAATATCATAAAGACAAGTCACAACACAACAAACAACAGAACAAAAGCACCTTGCTGTATAGGAAGGGATACAAAGGGATGTACTTTTGCAAAGGAAGTGCGTTTGTGTCTGTCTATTTATGCTGTCTGCGTAGTTCACTAAGTTGCCCGGGTCCACTTCCAATTTCACTGATTGCGCCGTTCCCGAGTTGTGAGCATGCGCACAGAGGTGCTGACCATGGTCTGCTTCATGTGCGCATGCCCGAGCCGGCCGGCCCTTCATTTGCATGGGGTCACGGCTCATTTCAATGAAACACGTCCTTCCCAATTTAAATTACTCCGCCTTACGCCTCGGAATTAAAGTTACTCCGGCGCTAATTTCTGCACAAATACTACAAGGATACGGTGATTGCGCCTCTACATTGCGCCAGTCTAACGTAAAGGAGGTGCGCTACGCTGGTCAAAATATGCGCCAATGTACGTGAATCTGGCCCGTTGTATTTCTTATGCTTTACTGTTATTTTCTGCAATCAATGATTGGTATAGTGCAGTATAGGCATGTGCAAAAGTGAAAAATTCGTTTTGTTTCGTTTTGTTTCAATTCGTCATTTAATAAATTTCGTTAAGTTAGGTTCGTTACATGTGTTGAATTCGTTTTCGGAATTCGTTCGTTTTCGACCGAATTTCGAAAAATCCGGTCGAAATCTAAAATATTTCGACCGTTTTTCGAATTCGTTTGTTTTCGACCGAATTTCGAAAAAAACGGTCAAAATCGAAAATATTTCAACCAGATTAGAAAACAAATAGTCTCTTTTCGAATAGAATTTTTTTCGAATTAAATTCGAAATTTTTTTTTTTTTTTTTTTTTTTTTTTTCGAATTCCGATCGAATTTAGTCCGCGGGTATTCGATTCGGAATTCGAAAAAAAATTTTTTTCGAAATTCGGTCGAAAACGAACGAATTCCGAAAACGGTCGAAATTTTTCGCTAATATAGCAATTCGGGAATTCGTATGCATCCGAATGTCCGAATAATGGAAAATTTGTCCGAATTTCGATTCGGAACGAAACGAAATGCACATGTCTAGTGCAGTAAGGTGGTAGGGGTGGTGGGGCTAGGGAGGAATCAGGGAAGTAAAAATATATGCAGAATAAACCTCATATTTAATAATCTAAGTTTGGTTTAAAAACACAAAATGCAAATGAAAATTTTCCTACCACTTGTGCTGATAAGGTGGAAATGGAAAACCTCCTGTGACTAATCCTTTTTAAGATCAGCTCACCATCACAATCAACTCTCAAGATTAATGGAAGGTCTGAAAGCGCTTTTGTATAATCCACTCCAGACTGCCATCCTTATATATGAATCTGGATCACATGCAGATACATCAAGATAGAAATCCCACATCCATGGAAAAAGAGGCTAACAATAGTGAAGTTACATTTTTTTTTTTATTAAAAACTAAAAGGCTACCCTCACATAGGCATAAAAAGTGTTAGTAGGTCACTTTCTCCAGTGCAACTTTCGCTGTAAACAGATAAGTGTTATATACATTTCTTAATGCATAGCATTATTAACTGCTTGCCGACCACGCGTCAGTGTTTTATGGCGGCAGGTCGGCTCTTCTAGGCGAGAGCCCGTAGCTCTACGTCAGCTCTTTAAGCGCCCACTAGCGGCCACTAGGGCACGTGACCCCGCTCGCCCTGAGACCCGTGTGCATGCCCGGCGGGCACGATCGCCGTCAGGCACCCGCGATTGCCCAGTACAGAGCGAGGACCGGGAGCTGTGTGTGTAAACACACAGCTCCCTGTCCTGTCAAGGGAGAAATGCTGATCTTCTGTTCATACAATGATTTCCCCTAGCGAGTCCACCCCCCATACAGTTAGAACACACCCAGGAACATACTTAAGCCCTTCCCTGGCCACTAGTGTTAACCTCTTTATTGGCAATGGCATTTTTATAGTAATCCAATGCATTTTTATAGCACTGATCGCTATAAAAATGCCAATGGTCCCAAAAATGTGTCAAAAGTGTCCGAAGTGTCCGCCATAATGTCGCAGTACTGAAAAAAACACCAATTGCCGCCATTACTAGTAAAAAAAAAATATTAATAAAAATGCCATAAAACTACCCCCTATTTCGTAAATGCTATAACTTTTGCGCAAACCAATCAATAAACGCTTATTGAGATTTTTTTTCCGAAAAATATGTAGAAGAATATGTATCGGCCTGAACTGAGGAAAAAAATATTTTTTTTTATATATTTTTTGGGGATATTTATTATAGCAAAAAGTAAAAAAGTATGATCAAATACCACCAAAAGAAAGCTCTATTTGTGGAAAAAAAAAGGACGCCAATTTTGTTTGGGAGCCACGGCGCACGGCCGCACAATTGTCAGTTAAAGCAACGCAGTGTCAAATCACAAAAAGTGCAGCAATATGGTCCATGGGTTAAGTGGTTAATAAAGTACAAAAAAAACACTGCTTGCCTGCTGAGAGTCATGCCTTATATCTGGAAAGCTTATTTACTAAGATCTGTAAAGGTCAGATTTTCTGGTAAGAGGCCAATTCTTTTGCCTTGGAGTAAAGCACATTTGGGTGATCACTCATAGCACTGATATAGTAGGAGTGAACATGTGGAACATCATTTTCTTCAATTAACTGGTTTCTGGCACTATTAATATTTTATTTTATCATAGAACTTTGCACTTTATTGCAAACAGACAGATTTCTCACCGCTCCAGGTGAGCCCCGTGTGCAATCAAGGGTTGTTGAACCACCAAGGTGCTGGCAATGCTAATGATAGCAAATGGAAGGACGAAAACTGGACAGCCGCACTCCGAAATCACTTAAAAGAAGTTGTCTTTTATTATTAGCAGCCATGACTAAGCACTGACTGTAAGTGCGAAACACGTCGGCCATACTGTATATTGTTGGTTGCAGTGACTGTGTGTACAGTTGAAAAATAAAAGACAACTTCTTTTAAGTGATTTCGGAGTGCGGCTGACCAGTTTTCATCCTTCCATTTGTTTGCACTTTATTGCCTGCATGATATCATGGACTAATTTGGTTGTCAAATATATGAATTATACTTGCTTAATATTGAAGCACTTTTGCACTTTATTATTATATAACACTTATTTGTGGACAGCACAACATGTATTTCCTGTTGTATTTGTTGATATTGGTATGTGCAATATTGTGAGTGCAGCTGTCTTCATTATCGATTAATTTTCCCACTAAGCGCAGGAATATTCTTAGATTATTTTGACACTCTCCAGTAGCTCAAAAGTGTACAGGTGTGATGATGACACAGAAATTTCCTTATACATATGATTTTTATTTTACTGCATTCCTTAGGGCCTGTTGCCTCAGGGCCAGATCCTGATCAAGCTGTTGATTCTTTCACTTTTATATCTCAGATTAATGTGTTTAGTTTTTATCCATCATTAAGAAGTATACTGTCAGGACTTGGGCTTGAACCTGGGACCTCTTCTGTGTCTGGTGTTGTCTTTTCCCACTGAGCTATCTGGGATGCTGGACAGTTCCCTGCCTGATCTGCTGGGTAAACCTATATGATCCTTTAGACTACTCTGCTTGGTGTCTTGATTGCCTTGAACCTTGAACCCATTGCTCCTCCCATGAACTTCCTATATAAGCCTTATCTCAGCACTTCCTCTTTGCCAGGTTATTGAGCCTTGCCAGCCAGCGCCGTGCTATTTGTCTGCTCTGCTGCCATTTGTACCTGCAACCACCCGTGTTTGACCCTCAGCCTGGTTATACTTAACTGCCTGATCCCAATCTGCATCCACCCATGTTTGACCCTTGGCATGTTCTTTGACTACTCTACTGCTTGAGCCCAACCTGCAGCCACTCGTGATTGATCCCTTGGCTTGTTTATTGACTACGCTGCTGTTTAATCCTTGTCTGTTTATTTGCTATTGGACATCGGCTTGCTCACACCCTGGTGGGGCAAACTTGAGGACAGCGACCTGGTACTAGCTCACAGCTAAATAAATCTCCACCATCAGGATCTCTGGGGAAAACCAGCTAATACTTATGCCCTGTACACACGATCACTTTTTGTGATGAAAAAAAATGTCATTTTTCAAACTTCATTTTCAAAAATGCTTGCACACACCATCATTTTTGGAAAATGAGCAAAGTGATGGCACTTAAAGGGGAAGTTCTATTTGCCTTGAGGCTGCTTTTAGCTGGTTACTGTTAGTAAAAGATGATTCCTGCTTTTTTGTCTGTTACAGCGTGATGAATGTGCTTATTCCATTATGAATGGTAGTTTTACCTCCCGTCCTTAACTTGCTTCTGGGCATGTGCGGGTTTAAAAATGTCATTTTTTACGTAGTTTTGCCCACACACGATCATTTTTTATGACACAAAAAATGACATTTTGAAAAATGACATAAAAAATTCGAGCATGTTGGAATTTTTTTTGATCATTTTTCAGACATAAAATGCCCACACACCATCATTTTAAATGACATTTTAAAAAATGTCATTTTTTTTCATCACAAAAAGTGATCGTGTGTACGGAGCATTAGACTCTGCAGCTCATGGGAGCCTGTGTCATCTGCCAGAAGTGACTGCCTGTCCTGCCGCTGCTATTGCAATTGGCCTTCAAGCCAGACGCCTGATCGTGACATATAGTTTACCCCAGAGTTTGTTTAATTTGATATCATCTGAAAGTAATCAAATATTTTAATGCTTAAAATATTTTTATATTTGTTTTTTAGGGGATTGAAATTTGTAAATACATTGCTGCAGTTCTTTGGTTTTTTGCTTTTTAAGGTGAGAACCATGTGAGATTAGATGCCTATAGACCAAAGCCTTATGACTTACTACCGGTGTGACATCATATACATTCTCTCTAGATCTTTTTGCTAAATAGTGATAAATAGTAGTCTGAATAGCAATGGAGATGACAAGATCACAAAGAATGTTATCATTAGGATTCCAGGTCCATTTTTTTTTTCTAGAAGGTTGTGAGGGAGGTCTAATAAAGACTCTGAGGCATGGTCTGAGATTGTTAGCCAAACTGGTCAGCGGGTATGAGGAAAATTGATCCCCCATCAAGAGGTCAATTTTCAACTACATGTTGGGGGTTATGTACGAAAGGCATATCCACTTTGCATTGCAAGTGCACTTGAAAGTGCAATTGTAAGTGCAGTCGCTGTAGATCTCTGTAAATCTGAGGGGAAGCTCTGAAATCAGAGGAAGCTCTGCGGATTTAATCATTTAATCATGTGCAAGCAAAAATGCTGTTTTTTATTTTACTTGCATGTCCCCCTCAGATCTACAGAGACTACACTTCCAATTGCACTTGCAGTGCACTTGTAGTGCAAAGTGGATTTGCCTTTCGTAAATAACCCCTGTTGTGTGTTTTAACATAGTGAATTTAGTCTTTCACTTGAGCATACATTGCTCTGTAATGCCTCGTACACGCGGCCGGACTTTACGAGAAAAAAAGTCAGACAGGCTTTTTTTCTCGGAAAGTCCGGACGTGTGTAGCCTCTATCAGACATTTTTTCTCGGAAGTCCGATGGACCATAGATAGAGAACCTGTTCTCTATCTTTCCGTTGGACTTCTGGCGGACTCGCGGCAGACTTTTGCATGGTCAAAAGTCCGACCGTGTGTATAAGGCTTAACAGTCTACGAAATGAAGCTTTTGGAAAATAAAAAGTTAGATTTGCTCATAGATGTGTCTATAACAGTATCGGGGCTCACATTAAAACCACCTCTCAGAAGAAGAAAACCCAGCTTGAATGTAACTAGCTATTACATTATAGAATTAATGAATTATATTTGATGAGGTATGGAAGTGTACATGGTTGCAAATGTGTAACATTACCCACTAATAAACATATTATATCTACCCTGGTGTCAGAAATCAGAGCCTCTGAAGAGAATTGGCAGCTGTGGTGAATTGCATTGGAAATCACTGTTCGTTTTATGCCCTGTACACACGATCGGTCAATCCGATGAGAACGGTCTGATGGATTTTTCCATCAGTTAACTGATGAAGCTGACTGATGGTCAGTCGTGCCTACACACCATCGGTTAAAAAAACGATCGTGTCAGAACGCGGTGACGTAAAACACAACAACTTGCTGAAAAAAATGAAGTTCAATGCTTTTAAGCATGTGTCAACTTGATTCTGAGCATGCGTGGATTTTTAACCGATGGATGTGCCTATAAAGATCGTTTTTTTTTCTATTGGTTTCAATTTTTTTTAACTGATGGATAAATAACCGATGGTGCCCACACACGATTGGTTTGGTCTGATGAAAATGGTCCCGATCGTGTGTACGCGGCATTAGAGTTTCATGCCTTTATGTAGCTTTGGATACATTCTTATGCAGCTTTGGTGTCTTGAAATTGAGTTTGCCATAAGTAGCAAATTTTGACCTTAAAAGTAGAAATTTTTCTAGATGTTCCTACTGGCCAGTAAGGCATCCATTCATAATGATGGAAAAAAAAACAGCAAAAAAACACTAGCGCTAAAAATGGTGGATAATGATGATGATGATGATGATGATAATAATAGAAATTATAATAGTTCAGGAGGTTGCAAAAAACTCTGGGTATTTGGGTATCAGTGCACCTTTCGACAGGCACTCAAAAATAGTAGACAGCCTGTTAAATGTGGATGGTGATTTTCAGGGGGCGTTTTCTAGGTGATCAAAAGATCTGAGGCTAGAGCCCACAGCAGTGAAGTAAAGAGTAATAAGCTATATAAATATATAAATATCGTTACATATCTGAAGGTGGATTCCTCTTACATCAGACTCCCCAGAGGGCCCCCCTTACATAAGACTCCCCACAAAGCCCCTTCCTTACATCAGTGTCCCCAGAGAGCCTCCACCTTACATCAGTGTCCCCAGAGAGCCTCCCCCTTACATAAGGGTCCCCAGAGAGCCCCCCTTACATCAAAGTCCCCAGAAAGCCTCACTCTTATATCAGGGTCACCAGAGAGACTCTCTCTTACATCAGGGTCACCAGAGAGCCTCCCTCTTACATCAGGGTCCCCAGAAAGCTTCCCCCGCACATCAGGGTTCCCAGAGAGCCCCCCTTACATCAGGGTGAGACAGCGGGGGGCAGATGAAAAGGGGTGAAAGAGAGAGAGGGGGTGGCTGAGAGGGGGTTTAGGGAGGGTGACAGAGAGACCCCCTAGACCTGCCTGTAGTCCCTACTGTCCCAGCCCCATCTGTGTGGTCACAGTCAGGGGCTGGGACAGTCACAGCGAGCTGGGAGAAAAGGTTGGAGAAGGAGTGCAGGCTCCGGGAGGCGCCAGGGATGCTGCTCAGGGTGGTGGTGAGGCCTTATTTTCTTTCACTCCCTCCTGAGATCTTCCAGGCTGCACAGGCCTCCCCTCCCTGTTTGATGCGGCTGCTTTGCACCAAACGCCACCATAAGACTAGCAGTGGGACACTCCTAGTGGGAGACTCCTCTGATTTTCATACTGGGAGGGGAGGGAGTTGCGCCTGTGATGTCACTGGTTGCTAGACACTAGGCAGCTCTAGCAACCAGTGACCAAGAGTAAAGTCAGGTGGAGGTGGAGGTGGAGGGGGATGGAGCCAGAGCCAGAGCCAGTGCTACCACTTCTCTGTCCGCCCCTGCATTCCAGACTTGGACACACTGCACCCACCCGGTAAGAGACTTGGGGCTATGGGCCCCAGACTCAGGGCTATAGCCCAAATAGCCACCCCCTAGCGACACCACTGGTGATTTTGCTGTAATTGGCTGCCTGAAGAGAGGTGTTCAGGGACCAGTTGTGTATAAGCCCTCCAAAACTCAGAGAAACAGAGGCAATTTAAATAATACAGATTATTATAATATATACATATAATGCACATATTTATTCTTAAAGTAAAAGCAAAATCGTATTTTTATTTTATTTTGCATAGAGTAAGGAAGGGTTATTACTCCCTCCAAAGTGACAGAATCAGTTGTTGCCCATGGGGTAACCAGAACTAGTGTCCGGCAACCCAACATGCTTAATTTTCTTTCATAACTTTTAACAGTACATATAGAGAGAGTGAATCAGGTTTTGTTTTCTCTCTCCACTATATCCAAGACACAAAAAAAATGTCTTCATTTATACATAATCTTACTTCCATCTAGAGATCTTTAAAACTTGGAGTTCTTTAAAGTATAACTCAATTTAAATTTAGATCAATACCCAATTATTAAAAGTGCAAATAGACTTCGAAATTCCACTTTTGTTGAGGAAAAAAAATCCCACTGGTGGCCAATGTACAAAGCAGGAATCTTAACAAACTTTGTTGCCGATTCCTACCTGTTTCTGCTCTGGGCAAAAAGCTCTTTGTTTGATCAAATCCTTTGCAGACTGATGGTAGAGAATGGTTCATTATAATCAGCTAATGCACTCTCAGTGTTTTAATGGAAAAAGTTGCAGTGTTTGTATCCCTTTAAAACATGGGTCTTCAAACTATGGCCCTCCAGTTGTTCATGAACTACAATTCCCATCATGCCTTGTCATGTCTGTGAATTTCAGAGTTTTACAATGCCTCATGGGATGTGTAGTTCCACAGCAGCTGGAGGGCCGTAGTTTGAGGATCCCTGCTTTAGAAGTATTTAAACAACCATCTAACCAGAAGAACCAGTGTGAACTTGCCCTTAACTCTTTCGCTGCCAGGTGTGTATGTCGTATGGACCTGACAGTGGGTGGTTTCACACACAATCCAGTGGCTGCAGCCACTGAAATTGTGTAAACTGGCAGGCAGACTCCTGCCTGTCAGGTGAAAGCATTCGGGCGGCAGCGTTGGTAGCGGCGATAATGGCGCCCCGCCATGCTTTCTGGGTGCCATTTGCCCATCTGCGGGATCCGGTGAGCGAGATGGTGGGTGCCAGCAGTTGGAGGGGGAGTAGAAGAGCGGACACACGTCCTCTCTCCTCCCCTTCTTGTTGTGACCCGAAAAGCAACATCTAGAACTTTGCAGTAATAACGTGTGACATAAAAAATTTGAACTATTTTATTCTCTAGGGTGTATAATGTTTGGGGGTTTTGTGTAATCTTCAGACAGGATTTCTTTTTAAACATGTGTGCAAAAAATGCAAAAACTGCTCCGGCAGTGAACAGGTTAACCATTTAACGGCAGCTTGTTGGCTCCCCTGTGTAAATCATCGTAGTTGTATGGTGAGCGATTTAAAGGTATTGTAAACCCTTGTTTGTTTTTTTTTTATAAAAAACATGTCATACTTATCTCCTCATCCCCAGCACAGAGTGGCCCCAGTCCTCCTCTTCTGGGGTTCCTCAGCTGCGCTAGTGGCTCTTTCCCACATCGAGTGTCAAGGTTGGAGAAGGCTCTCCTAAGGTGGACTCCCGAGTCCTGCATCTGTGTCCATTCACACAGAATGCAGGACTCGGCCCCGGTGTCGCGTTATTGGATTTGTTTGACAGCAGCGGGAGCCAATAGCTGTGCTGCTATCAATCTATTCAATCAGGACACAAGACACCAGCTAGAGCTGATGTGCTCGTTCCTGGGCGGAAGATGACAGCTTTCAGGTAAGTAAAATAGGGGTTTAAAGAGTAGGTTAGGGGAAGAGGGGAAGTTGGCCAAGGGTAGGCCAAAGGGGTTATTATTGGCAACAATAATTATGGATATGGTCAAATAATGTTCAAATGCTATTAAAGTACAACATTTATTTATTAAATTATTAAAAAATTGGTATCAAAAGCATGTGTAGAGCAGTACAGAGACCGTGTGTGAACTCATAAATTCAAGTAAATATAGGGGGGCTGCATCAGTACAGAAGTTTTTTTTTTACCTTAATGCATAGAATGCAAAAGTGAAAAACCATGAGGGTTTACAACCCCTTTGAGGGGTATAGGGGGTGCCCGCCACGTGACATAGGAGCTACTGCATGTGCCCCATGGCTGTGATGTCTGCTGGGCACCCTCAATCGCTCCTGACAGAGACAGAACGGAGATCTGTCAATGTAAACAGACAGATCTCTGTTCTCTCAGGGGTGAGGAGACCGATATGTTGTTCCTAATGCTTATGAACCCGTCTCCTCCCCCAGGGAGTCCCATCCCCCCACAGTTAAAAACACCTTCCTAGGGAACACATTTAACCCAAATGGTATACAGAATAATTCCACGCTGCCCTAACCCATCTGGCGGTATTCCTGAGTGTGGCTCGGGGTGAGATTTTCAAGCTACGATCGGTAACCCCGAGCCACACTCGGGCTTGCCTCGCTGGATGCAGAAAGAGGTTTCTTACCTTTTCTCTGCGATCCAGCGATGAATCCCCGCAGTGTACGGCGGCCGGATGTTCCGCCTGATGCTCTGTGTTCCCCTGATTCCTTTCCCTGCGAGCATCGCGATGCAGGGGGCGGAACTGTGGGGAACGGCGCGAAATTCAAACGTATAAGTAGAAACAAAGTAAAACACAGTAAAACACACAGTAAAACACATACTGAACAGCAATCATGGCAAAGCGTGCCTCTACTTCCAAATCGCTATGCGACCTGCTGCCAAACAGCGACAGCGATGCAGAATCCCTTGCGGAGGAGTTGAGTGACAGCGACGCCTGGGAAAGCTCGTCATTAGACAAAGAAAGTGATGTGAGTGACGATCCTGCACCTGTGCCCAGCGATGTGCGGACTTGGTGCGCAATTGATTGCACTACGGAGCACGTAGCGCCCTCAAGGTTTCCATTCACAGGATCACCTGGGATAAAAGTGGACATAGAGGATGACAATCCGTTGGAATACCTCCGGCTTTTTTTGACGAATGAGGTGATGGACAAAATAGTTTTGGAGACAAACAGATATCAAGATCAGCAAGCTGCTACCCATCAGCTATTTTCAAGGCGCAGAAAATGGGAGCCTGTGACCAGCGACGATATCTGGAAATTCCTTGGCCTCCTAATTTTACAGGGAGTGGTGGGGAAACCACTCCAAAAGTGGTACTGAACAACAAATAAATTATTGGCCACACCTTTTTTTGGAACTGTAATGTCCGAATATAGATTTTCATTGATAATGAAATATTTGCACTTTTCAAATAACAAGGAATTCAATGAACGTTCCCATCCAGCTCCAAAGATAAAAAAAAATTGGGATATTTACCAAATCATATTGCAAAACTTCCAGCGGACCTATGTTCCTGAGCGGGACATTACCATAGACGAAAGTCTGATGGCCTATAAAGGTAGGCTCAGCTGGATTCAATTTATTGCATCTAAGCGCGCTCGCTTTGGAATAAAATCCTTTATGCTGTGTGAGTCCAGCTCTGGATATATTTGGAACACAGTAATGTACACTGGGAAAGGGACCAAATTCTCCCCGAGATTCAGCGGTTTTGGGATGGCAACCATTTCAGTCCTTTCATTGATAGAGCCCTTGCTCAACCAGGGCTACTGTCTCACTACAGACAATTTCTATACTTCCCCAGAACTGTACGAGTTCCTTCTTATGAATAAGACAGACGCTTATGGAACCGTGAGGCCTAACCAGCGTGACATGCCGTCAGGATTTTCAAATAAAAAGCTTGGGAAAGGAGAAGTAGCTGCATGGCAAAAAGGGAAAATGTTGGCACTAAAGTGGCAGGACAAAAAGGACGTTTCCCTTATGAGCACAGTGCATAATACCTCGACCACCATGGTCCATACCAGAGGTGGAAAAGATGTTCGAAAGCCACAAGTTGTGTTGGACTACAACCACACGATGGGAGGTGTGGACAGGGCTGACCAGGCCATGACTTTTTACCCAGCTATGAGAAAGCAGCAGAAAAAGTACTATAAAAAGAATTTCCGACATCTTTTGGAGCAATGTCTCTGGAACTCCTTTATCCTGCTGAAAAAAAAATGTCAGGTCTATGGTCCATGCAGACTTTATGTGGAAGGTGGCAGAACAGATTTTTCTAAAACACCAAATGCCAACAGCGGTAAACCGTTCTGGACGACGGGCTTCTGGTGTTGTAAATCCTGAGCGACTGACTGGTCGTCATTTTTTGGACTACGTACCACCCACTGGAAAAAAAACAGCACCCACACGGATGTGTGTGGTTTGCTGCACCAAGCGCGACGACCGGCGGAAGAAAAATACGCAAAGAAACGCGCTTCTGTTGTCTCGACTGCGACGTTGGACTTTGCGCCATACCTTGTTTTAAAGATTTTCATACCCGAGACATTTACTGAATAATTATTTTGCACCCTTGTTTGACCCCCCAAAAAATCAGAGTTTATGAATATATTATTTGTTAAAATTTATTGAATAAAAAGTATTGTTATTATTAAATTATTATTTGTTATTATTTATTATATTATAATTTATGATTTTGTGTTTCAAACTTTGCCATAGTCTACTAGAGACTCTGGTTTGGACAGATTTAAGTGAGTTATTCCTAAGAATTACAGGCCTGCAATCTAAAACGCCAAATTTCCATGCAAAATAATGGTACCGCTTTCAGCACCTAAAATCTGAAAGAATCATACCGCCAGGGAGGTTAAGGATAAGTTGCTAACACACCAAGTAGACAAATTGCAACAATGTGGAAACAAAAAAAGTGTAGCGCTAATCTGAATATATGGCAACAATGGAGTCCTTCCGATGCGTTTTGTCCCAGCGACAAATGTAAGTGTTCTGACTTCATTAAACTTTTCATATGTACTGTAATACTGAGTTATGCTATGTTACTGTTTTTTTATTCCATTATATGACAACCCTTACACATCAATTTGGGATTCCCTGGACCATCACGCCTTATGAGATAACCAACTAGGAAGCCACTCTTCTCTGTGACTCTCTCCATTCTGCTGGCGTTTTGTCATCCCTGTCATCCCGAATCTTGAAGCCCATAGGATTGCCCAAAGTACATTGTGGTTCCACCACGCAAGCCTGTTTGATCTATTGAACGTAGGTTCTCTAGGGTTCAAACATTCTGGTAAGCCTCTTACCTGTGGGGGTGGTTCCCTTCACTTCATTACCTCTTCACTTGCACAGATTTGCATGGTTTGAAGTCGTCACCATATTTTGAACTTTATCAACACCAAAGTTTGGTCACTTTTAAGGACAAATAGTCTTTGCATTTTTGCACCTGTTTTGATTGTCCTGCATATAGTCATTCATTGTGTGCTTATGAGAACATTCTTATTCACATTGTTCACTATTATCATTTGAGCACTTTTATTTCATCAAGTTTTTTTTCGTATTTATTTATTCAAGTTTTTACATATTTATTTATTCATTTATATATTCAGATTAGCGCTACACTTTTTTGTTTCAACACATTTACCCATTGATCGGCCCCTAGTGTTAACCTCTTCCCTGCCAGTGACATCTACACAGTACCAGTGCATTCTTATAGCACTGATCACTGTATAAATGTCAATGGTCCCAAAAAAGTGTCAAAAGTGTCCAATCCGTTCACTGCAATGTCGCAGTCCTGCTAAAAATCGCAGCTCGCCGACATTACTAGTAAAAAAAATGCCATAAATCTATTCCCTACTTTGTAGACGCTATAACATTTGCGCAAACCAAACAATATTTGCTTATTGCATTTTTTACCAAAAATATTTAGAATAATACATATTGGCCTAAACTGATGAAAAAATATTTCTTTTGTTTTTTTATATTTATTATAGAAAACAGTAAAAAATATATATATATTTTTAAAATTTACAGACTTTTTTTTCCTATAGTGCAAAAAGTAAAAACCACAGGGGTGATCAAATAACACCAAAAGAAAGCTTTATTTGTGGGGAAAAAATGACATCAATTTTGTTTGGGTACCACGTTGCACGACTGCGCAATTGTTAGATAGTTACAGGGACGCAGTGCCATATCGGAAAAAATGGCCTGGTCAGAAAGGGGGTAAATCCTTCTGGGGCTGAAGAGGTTAAAGCATAACTAAATCCATTGATTTAGTTGTTTCACAAAACAGTTATATCCAAGGCATGTCATAAATGATAATTGTCACAGTTGCTTGTGCTCTCAACAGAACTGTGAAGCCCTCAAATGTCTGCTACTCTAAGCGACAGATGTGCAGCACTATGGTAACAGCAGTTCAAACAGAGGCCAATATGGCTGATTCCTTGTCTATAAAGGTTTAGGGTGTTTAGTTCCAAATTAACTGTTTTCCAAAACAGTAACATTCAAGGCCTGCCATGAACAATAACTGTCAAAATTGCTTGCTCTCTCAATGGAACTGTTAAGCCATCAAATGGCCATAAAGTATAGGAAGATTTAGTTCCATTTCAAGTTTTAGATCTACAACATATAAATAACCATGCAGGTCAGTAATGTACATTGCCAGGATTTTTTTTTTTTCTTTTTATCAAACTTTATTGCAGTGCTTTGCTTGCCTCTGTTCTTTTGAAACTGATACATGGATTTCACTTACTGTCTATTTCCGGAGGGTCAGTTAGCTGCAGTGACATGACCAGTCCCAGTGTTCTAATGACATAAAAGTGGATGGGAATAGCAATGAGCCACTTGCATGAGCAACAAATGTGATTGTTTTGGTTGTCATGGTTACAGTATTATCATGGCTGGCATGCTTACAAGGTGGCAATATTTATAAAAGTGGATTATCCGTTAACGTATACCTAATATATAGACAATAGTAATTCAGTACTTATTTTTGAGAGCTGCCATTTTTCCTCTGACTACCAATCTTCATCTGTGTGACAGAGCTTAAAAAGGCACTGCTCTTTGTCATCTAATAGTGACTGGCAGTGATTTAGCTGTCAGTCTTTTTCCTGGCTAATGCAAGTCAGCGGTAAGAAATTACATAATAAATAGTTAATGCATGAGCCATAACTGAGCTAGTGAAACAGGCTTTATTTTATCTTCTCCGCACGTTTTAGAAAGAATGTGATATAGATCTGTCTTTTATCTGCATATCTAACTGGTATTAATACTGGATTATTGAGTGAACCCATAAGGTTTCATCATTGTGACACAAAAATGTAATATTAATTTTATTAACAAGATGAAATGAATAGCCCATTAGCGGGTACAATTAAAAAGAACGGTTTGGGCAAAAAATGTACATTTATTCAAAAGCTTTACCCCACAGTATTACTTTTTCTGCCCAAAGATGAGTCTATTGTGCAGCCTCATTAAACCCACTTCCCCTGAGCCTAGGCTGTCGATGATCTGCCCCTGCCTGTGACTGGACAGTGAAAGGAGAAGCAGCACAGTAATGAGCTCATCCCTCTGCCACTCTCCTTTCTCCTCCCATCAGCATACTTTTTGTCAGCATATCAACTGATTGGAACCTTGTGCTGCTTCTTTTGTTTCTTCCACAGTTTTCTAAAGGAAGAAACATTCCCTTACTTATGTTCAAAAACTGGTATATTTCAATTTTACCCTGCATCCCCTGATAATATAAAGCACATCAACAAATGAGCACCCCAACCCCAAAACTAAACATGTTTCACCCATAAAAGGGCTTCATCAGGAGTAAAAAAAAAAAGTGTAATTTTAAATAAAAGTGTGCTCAGACACAAAACAATATGTGCAATGAATATGGCCACCATATTTATTTAATTCGTATTTATTTATTCTAGTTACCAGTAGACGGCAAATAGGAAGCCGGTTCAGGCAAGAGCTCCATCATGCTAAGAGAGCCCCCCATGGTGTCAATTTAGTAAACTTCTATCAATTGTATTAATTGTATCATACATATTTAGATTCATGCTGCCAATTTTCTTTGCACATAATTACCAACGTTTAACCGCTTCAAGTATATAACTTTATTTATTAGAGAATCACTAAAACAGAAGCATACAGAGAGAAACATCAGACTACAGCAAGCATAATCAATTGTATTATGTGGTAAGGAGTGGTAAGAGTAAGGGAGGGGGCTTGTTATTTTTGTAAAAAATAGATGGCGCAACCCTGGTCACATAACTATTAGACCCCTTTCACACTGAGGGCATATTTCAGGCGCTATAGTGTTAAAAATAGTGCCTGAAATCCGCACTAAAAGTGCTGCTCTATTGTCTCCAGTGTGAAAACCAGAGGGGCTTTCACACTGGAGCGTTGCGCTAGCAGGGTGGTAAAAAAAAGTCCTGCTAGCCGCATCTTTGGAGCGGTGAAAGAGCAGTGTGTATATCGCTCCTCCACCGCTGCTGCCTATTGTAATCAATGGGACAGCACGGCTATATCGCCCGCAATGTGCTTCAGTTGAAAAACGTCAAACTAAGCACCCCAATGCCCTTATCATAATCTCAGGTGATTTTAATCATGTCACCATGGACACAACTTTGACTAGCACATAGTTTGTTAGCTGCCCAACTAGAGAGAATAGGACTCTGGATCTGCTGCATGTCATTGTGGAGAATGCATGCAGCCCTTCTCCTCTTCAACCTTTAGGCAGATCAGATTATAATTTAATCTACCTCAATCCTTGTTATGTGCCCAAGGGTAAGAGACAACCTGTGACCACCAGTTCTGTGAAGAGATGGTCCGAGGAGTGCTTTGAACTATTAGTGCGGTTGTTTTGAGGGAACGGATTGGAATGCACTCTGTGAGTCACATGGAAGAGACATTGATGATGACATTGATGGGCTAACTGAGTGCATTATATTCACTTCTGTTTAGATTCTATCGTTTCAACAATAATTGTTTGTTGTTATTCAAATCATGGGTAACTAGGGATACGAAGGGTATTCTTGACTCCAAAAAGATGGCATTTAGAGTGGGTAATAGAGAGGAGTTAAAAATGATTCAGAGGAACCTGTGAACAATGATTAGGGAGGGCAAGGAGAAATATAGGAGAAAGCTGGAATGAAAATTCCAGTAAAACAAAGTGAGAGAGGTCTAGAGTGGCATGAGAAACATTACAGGTCTTAAGCCAGATGGTGGAGGGACTGGTGGAGATGGGGAAAGAGCAAATTAACTGAATAGGTTTGATCCAGAGGCCCTGGCCCTCGGAGTTAACACACAGTATTAGGAGTGCAGAGTTGAGGAAAGTATCTTTCACTCACCATACTAGATGTCCTTCCTTTTTTTAGTGTCTGTTCTGACCTCTTATTGGATACTTTTATCAGTCTTTTTATAAGAACAGATCTACTTCTCCAGTGTGGGAAACTGCATCAATGTCTTTTACAGCTGATCAGGTGAGTAAACAGTAGAGGAGACTTAATGCAGGAAAATCAACTATCCCAGATGGTGTTACCCCAGGGTGTTCAGGGCATGCGCATACCAACTGGGGAGTGTCCTTCAATGGGTCTTTAACTTGAGTCTTAATCTAAAAAAGGTTCCTGTGTTGTGGAAGAAATCCTGTCTTGTCCCTGTGCCAAAGATACCAGGTCCTTGTGGCTCCAAGCATTACAGACCTGTGGCTTTGACCTCCCACATTATGAAGAACTTGGAGAGACTTGTTTTACATCAGTTACTACCCATGGTTAGAAAATATTTAGACCCTACCAGCTGAGACTGGGAGTTGAGGTTGCTGTCATCTTCATTCTAAATTGAAAGTAAGACTAAGGCCGCGTACACACGATCAAATTTATCTGCTGAAAACGGTCCGACGGACCGTTTCAGCAGACAAATTCGATTGTGTGTACGGACGAGCAGACAGGTTTTTCCAGCAGACAAATTTTAAAGCATGCTTTAAAATCTGTCTGCTGGGAACCCGTCCGTCCGACATGTCTGCTGGTAAGTACACTAACCAGCGGACATATCTGTCCGCACATGCATCGAATGGATTCGACGCATGCGTGGAAGTATTTTACTTCCTGGTTCGGTGACGTGGCGGCATCAACGTCACCGTCACGTCACCGCGCTGTCTGCCGGCGGGGATTTTGGTTTGATCGTGTGTACACGATCAAACCAATATATCCCAGCAGACAAATCCGATCAAAACGGTCTGTCAGACCGATTTGATCAGATTTATTTAGTGGTGTGTACGCGGCCTAAGAATTTTTGGGATTTTGTGGGAGGCGTGAGGTATGTAGAACCAAACACCTACCATCCCCAGCCAGCGGTTAATGCCGCCTGACTGCCCAGCGTTGCGTTCTCCTCATTTGGCCGCTAGCGTGCCGTTGGCGGACTTCTTCCCCACCTTTGGAGTTCATACTCTGTCCAGAGTAGCCTTTCTTCCCACGAGATTGTTAACTCCATGATCACTTTGCGCACCTTTGGACCTTACTTACCTTATTTCCGGTAAATCCTTACGATCTCTTATCAACTATTGACTTCATCACCAATTTTTCTCTCTCTTCTTTTTACTTCCCATTTATATTGGGCTATACACTTAAGCCGAGGGGTTGGCTTTCAGTCCCCTTATTACCTACCATATTACTATTTTTGGGGCACATACCACTCGCCTTGATACAATAAATTCTATCAAATTCTATCAATTCTATCATTCATCACACACTTTATTACCACTTATAAGTCACCCATTAACATTGAGATTTCTTTCTTTTAGACGGTTTCACTCACTTGGAACCCACCCAACTAATTTAATACCCATGGAGGTCTTTCCCTGGGGAATCTAGCCTCTCATTGGAGTTCCAGCTTTATGGTGGGGCCAGTCTGCCTCAGTTCCCGGGGGCTGAACCTATTCCGCCTAGTCTTCTGCCCTCCACGCCCACGCCATTAGTTATAGACTCAGCTGTAAGTATTTTTGGGGAATCGTTGTTGCACATTTCTCCCCCTCTCTTTCCCCCCTCTTCATAGCCAGACCCACCATAAAAACCGTATTTGTAGTTTTATAGTTATATTTATTATTTCTTAACATTTTCAGACATCCATTTTATATTTGCTCCTGAAGAGTGGTGATGACCACGAAACGCGTCGAGCCAACAGATGCCCCATTGCACTTAGAGCGCTACCTGTTTACCAGTTACCCTAAATACCAATTGGACTCTACCTACCAATTGGAACTACAGCTACCATGGAGATTTACTCCAATTAACAGTATTTTAAGCTATTGGGTATTAACTATGATGTTACACCTTGTTACCTGGAGCTTATCAGCTCATTTACCTACATTACACTATTATCAGCTATCATTATACAAACTGGACTGTACCAACATATCTAGGCTGCACCTATCTATTATGGAGATACACCTATGAATTGGCCCTGTTGCATTGTGCTAACTATGAACTTATTATGTTTTTTATACCGGTTACTTTATGTACTATTCAACTTTTAACCAATATACTAGGTATGCTGTGTTATTATTGTTGTTACCATTTTTTGTATACAATTAAAATAATGACTGTCGATTGTTGAATTGCAATGTCTTTATTCAATGTTTTAAGTTCCAATGCAACAGGATATTACCAGATTATTTCTTGCTGTGTATGCCCTGGGATGCATGCTTCATTCAAAGTCCCACCCATGTTTTTGTTTTTTCATTCTAAATTGCATAAATGCACCCCTTGGTAAGTCTGCAAGCAGGTAAGTCTGCTTTTTATACTATCAGGGTGATCAACAATATTGGGGTTCCACGGGGGACAGTTCTCTCTTCATTTCTTTTTACTGTCTATTATTACTGTCACTGATTTTAGTTACCAGAGTATTGCCATCTTCAGAAGTTTTCCTCCGTAGCACAACAGGTAAGGCTGCAGCCGTGGGACCAAAAAGATCCCGGTTCAAACATTCCCATGTACATGACAGGTAGAGAATTTTGTCACATGATGTGAGGATATTTATCTGTATCTAAATGTGACAAAGACAAATGAGCTGGTTGTGGACTTGAGAAGTAGAAAGGTACCAGTGACCCTCATATCCATCTGAGGAGTGGATGTGGGTGTAGTAAATTGGAGCTGGAGTCTTTAACAAAAGTGTTCGAGAGGAGAGGCCATGAATAAGCACTAACCAAGTGTGAAATGCGTCGGCTGTTTTTTGATTCTTGCTGTGTATCTGTGGTGCCTGCTCATGCTTTTTCAATAAAGACAACTCAAGAGTTTTTCGGTGTGCGGCCATCCATCCGTCCTTTGTTATTTCCATTTTCGAGAGGAGAGTGTTGTCCAAGGTAGATTTAATCTTGGAAAACTCCCACTCCAAAATGGGCTGGTCAGTCTGCGGAGTACCATCAGTGACAGATTTTTACAACCACGATACACCACAGAATAACATAGGAAATAATTTTTGCCTGTGGCCATCAAGTTATATAATTCTTCCCTTTGGGGGCTGGAGGTAAAGATCAAAATAAGGTTTAAGATTAGGATTTTTATTTCCTTTTTATAGTATGTTGTTATTATTGTAATTACTGTGTGGTGTAATGCTAGAGAAAGTGGTGTATTATTTGCATTTTTATTAGTTTGATTTCCTGTGATTTTTGAATCTGTTATTTATTCTATGTTATATTTTAATTGTATGGATCGTTACTAGAGTGTAGTTGTAATTTGTTTTATTGTGTGCTAATGGCTGTTATTGGAAATGTTGTTGTCTTTGTGTCTTGTTATGTTCATTGTTGTGATCTTTGGATGTCTTTGTTGAGTGTGACATGTGTTGCAATAATTTCTCTTTGGGATCAATAAAGTATTCTGAATCTGAATTCTGAATCTGAATAAATGACAGAAGTGTAAAACCTTCTTCAAGACCTGATGATTGCCTAATACAGTTATTTACTTGAAACAGTTAAAAATTGGTAATAACATGCAAAGAAAATTGTCAGCATGAATCTAAATATGTATGGCATAATTGCCAGTAGTTTGCAAATTTACCATGGGGAGGCAGGCTCTCTTAGCATGATGGAGCTCCTGTCTGAACTGGCTTCCTGTCTGCCCCAGTGGTAACTAAAAGATATACTGTACATATAAGTTTTAGATTCATTGCACATATTGTTTTGTGTTTGAGCATACTTTTATTTAAAATTACACTTTTTTCACTCCTGATGAAACCATTTTATGAGTGAAACCGGTTAAGTTTTAAGATTTGGTTCCTCACTTTTTGATGTGCTTTATATTATCAGAATATGCAGGGTAACACATAAAAATTGTGGGGTGTGGTAGGCACTTAATTATTACGATCGGTTTTTGGGCATAAGTAAGGGAATGTTTCTACATATTCTATAATCCTACCAGATTTTTTTTTACCTGCATCCACCTGCAGGTTCATGACTTTTACATTTGTGTCAACATACATTATTTTTAGCTATGTATGAATAAACATTATATTGTAGGGGTATGTGTGTGTGTATATATATATATATATATATATATATAGAAAAAGGGAAAGCTGCACTGCATTAATAGTGCAAACAAATAAAACAACATAAATCTAACAAAATGCTGTATAACTAGTGCATAAATACACCGGTGCAAAAATTCAGTAGATGAACCAATGATAACAAGGCAAAAGTCCGTGTAGGATAGAAAAAATCCCAAAAGTTCAGAGAAGGATGTGAGAGACAACAAAGGAAGTCCGAATGGGTGTTGAACAGCTCCAAGGAAATCATGTGTGAACAGCCAGATTGATAAAGTTTATCCTCCACCACTTATGGTTATAACTGCTTACCAGAATGATTAGACCTCTAGCGAGATCAGCAGCGCATAGAATCAAAATAAGCCAGCACAAGGAATCCAGGAATCCTGTCACTCTGTCTGTATCTCCTTATCCATATAGTCAAATTAGCGTTCCTCCAAAAGCATGACCACCCAGAAGGAAAACATTGACATAGCGTAATAACATCTAAAAGATTCTTTATTTTAAATATAAAATACACTCACATTTATGCAGAAAAAAAGGTGCGTGTAACTAATATAGCCGGCCGGCTCTGTCATCCGCTCGTCCTTCCGGATAGACAGCGTGGTACAGTTCGTGGTGACGTCAGCACACCGCTTACCCTACGCCGTTTCGTCACAACAATGACTTCTTCCAGGGGCACGAGCGGCGTGCTGACTCGCCACTCTTTATTCAGCAAAAAACATCCAAGGACCACCCGGCTCTGAAGTTTGAAAATCGAGGGCGCAATCCGCCATCTTGGATTAGGGATCCCTGCCAGTACTAGGCTGCTGTAACTTGGGATGGCAAAGAGAAATCTAATGCCAGATCTCCAGGTTGTAGATCAAAAAATGTTTAAAAGGAGGTTGCCATGTGTGAACCAGGCACGCCGCAACCACAAATAAAAACATATAATGATTTGGCAGGACCAAAAGAGAAATGAAAGTAAGATTAGGTGAACACATTACCAATATTTGATCTGGGTTTTCACAACACTCAGTATCCAGCCATTATGATTAATGTCATAATCGCAACCCTGAAGGAACTCTCTTCATGGGGATAGACAAATTCGAACCCCATTGGAGAGGCAGCTCTCTAGTGAGAGAACTATCCAGGCTTGAAATGGCCTGGATATATTGGATCCGTACCTACATCCCCTATGGACTCAATGTAGATACAGACGTAAACGCGTTCATTGACAATGGTTAGTCGTATATGTAATATTTTTGTATTTGTAAACTGGCTCTGAATTTTGGCTAATCTGGGTCCTCCCCCTTTTTTCTGTCATTTTTTATCCTTACATTTATATAGAACTTTACATCTTATCTAATATTCTTATATTCCCTATAGAATATTATGGTTCCTTTTCTTTATTATTTAGAATGGAACAATTTGTTGTTGTTCTGCCATATTAATTGTGTATGGTTATGCGCATTTTTTCAACAAACATCTTTTCCAACTAATTTTTTATAAATTTTTTATTACATTTTCGATTAATAATTTTTGCTATAAGTGCTATTGATCTAGCTTGCAATCTATGTGTCACTAAGTACAATTTTATGTGACTCTTTTTATATAATTATTTCTACCATATAGAAATTAACTATAAATATTTTCTGATATGTCACTATATCTTTTTTATTTCGGGAATCAAGTCCCCAAATCATTATATGTTTTTATTTGTGGTTGAGGCGTACCTGGTTCACACATGGCAACCTCCTTTTAAACATTTTTTGATCTACAACCTGGAGATCTGGCATTAGATTTCTCTTTGCCATCCCGAGTTACAGCAGCCTAGTACTGGCAGGGATCCCTAATCCAAGATGGCGGATTGGGCCCTCGATTTTCAAACTTCAGAGCCGGGCGGTCCTTGGATGTTTTTTGCTGAATAAAGAGTGGCGAGTCAGCACGCGGCTCGTGCCCCTGGAAGAAGTCATTGTTGTGACGAAACGGCGTAGGGTAAGCGGCGTGCTGACGTCACCACGAACTGTACCACGCTGTCTATCCGGAAGGACGAGCGGATGACAGAGCCGGCCGGCTATATTAGTTACACGCACCTTTTTTTCTGCATAAATGTGAGTGTATTTTATATTTAAAATAAAGAATCTTTTAGATGTTATTACGCTATGTCAATGTTTTCCTTCTGGGTGGTCATGCTTTTGGAGGAACGCTAATTTGACTATATGGATAAGGAGATACAGACAGAGTGACAGGATTCCTGAATTCCTTGTGCTGGCTTATTTTGATTCTATGCGCTGCTGATCTCGCTAGAGGTCTAATCATTCTGGTAAGCAGTTATAACCATAAGTGGTGGAGGATAACCTTTATCAATCTGGCTGTTCACACATGATTTCCTTGGAGCTGTTCAACACCCATTCGGACTTCCTTTGTTGTCTCTCACATCCTTCTCTGAACTTTTGGGATTTTTTCTATCCTACACAGACTTTTGACTTGTTATCATTGGTTCATCTACTGAATTTTTGCACCGGTGTATTTATGCACTAGTTATACAGCATTTTGTTAGATTTATGTTGTTTTATTTGTTTGCACTATTAATGCAGCACAGCTTTCCCTTTTTCTATCTTGCTATTCATGTTTATATCTGACATATTAGCTGCAGCAGCATTTATTCATTTATTTATTTAATTTACTAGCTTTCACTGCTCATTAGTTCTGACCTGCGCTGTATTTTTTCCATATATATATATATATATATACTGTGTGTATATATATATATATATATATATATATATATATATATATATATATATATATATATATATATATATATATATATATATAATCATAGTGGGTTTTGTGCGTAGAGAGATTGACGCACAGCTTTTGCATTTATTTATCAGTTGTAATTCCCACACAGTAACTTGTAATTTATTTGGTTCTGGATAGTCAGGCAAATTTATTGGTTCATAGTTCGACTTTAGAAGCATCCAAAAATTAAGATTTTTTTTATTTCTTTTTTTATTTTATAGGTCTGCTTTATGAATGGGAACATTGACTACAAAATTGACTACAAAAGTTGAAATACGCTTAAGTAATTATGATGTATAGGGTGCAAAGCGAACAGTCATCCACATATAGCTTGTTGTATAAGCATAATGTAGGTTCCTTTTCCAGTCCAATTCATATTATTTCACACTTTTCATATTCCAAATCTTTTCAAGCCAAGAGAAATGCTGCTGCAGACAGGTAGTTTTCTTACAGAAATGATAAGTCTAAAAATAAACTAGCACAAAACACCTACTCACAGTAGAGTATTTGACAAATAATAAAATACTGTTGAAGATGCACATGCAGGCAGAGTAGCTGCATAGATTAACACAATACTGTTTCTTTGTTATGTCTGGAGATGGATGTCACTTTTTGTTTCTTTAAAATCATATTTTAATGTGCCGAGCTTACTAATGTAAATAAGATGCAGACGGTGATTTTAATACCTGTACAATAAAACAACATTTTTAAAAATGAATCTTGGAGTGGGGCTCCCTCCTACACTGCATTGGTTAAATGTTTTTTGCCTAGGGTACCTTAAAAAAGCTCTTGTACCTATCTTATCCCTTGCTTCCACAGGCTTCCCCCTCTCCATTAAAGTGGTCATCTGAGAAATAATTAGCTGAAGCCACTTTGATGTCATTATGTACAACCATCAACAACCATCCTGCATTGAAAGTGGCAAGATCAAGGGTCAGCCCATAACCCAACGTGTTAATGGTAAGAGGAGAACACAGGTTGCCGTAAAAAGTGAGGAATAAATTATATAGAATAAAAGAGGTTTTTTTTTGTTTTTTTATGGGGCCTTAGATGAAAATGGGCAATTAACCCTTGTTGTGCGATGGGAACCCCAGTGTAAGGGTAGTTATTTCTATTTTCATGGAGTTAATTTTTAACCACCCCCCGACGGCCGTACGACTTTGTACGGCCGCAGGGTGGTTCTAATTCTCTGGGAGGATGCCTTTAGGTGTCCTCCGGTCCTCCAGGCCACTAGAGGGCACGCGAGTGCCGCCGGTGGCGCACGTGCCTGCCACATTCCTGAGATACCGATGCGTGTGCCTGGCGGCCGCGATGTACACCAGGCACTCGCAATCGGCGGTTACAGGGACAAGGACATGGATCTCTGTTTGTAAACAGAGAGATCCATGTCCTGTCAGGGGAGAGAGGAGACCGATCTGTGTCCCTTGTACATAGGGACACAGCATCGGTCACCTCTCCCAGTCACCCCCCTCCCCCCACTGTTAGAACACAATTCAGGGTACACATTTAACCCCTTCCTCACCACCTAGTGTAAACCCCTTCAATGCCAGTCACATTTATACAGTAATTAGTGCATATTTATAGCACTGATCGCAGTATAAATGTAAATGGCGCCAAAAATGTGTCAAAAGTGTCCGATGTGTCCGCCATAAGGTTGCAGTCCCAATAAAAATCGCAGATCGCCGCCATTACTAGTAAAAAAACATAATAATAAAAATGAATAATAATTCTGTCCCCTATTTTGTAAGCGCTATGACTTTTGCGCAAACCATTCGCTTATTGCGATTTTTTTTTTTTTTTTTACCAAAAATATGTAGAAGAATACGTATCGGCCTAAACTGAGAAAATTTTTTTTTAAAAAAAAATGGGCTATTTATTATAGCAACAAGTAAAAAATACGCTCTTTTTTTTGTTTATATCGCAAAAAATAAAAACCGCAGAGGTGATCAAATACCACCAAAAGAAAGCTCTATTAGTGGGGAAAAAAGGATGCCAATTTTGTTTGGGAGCCAAGTCGCACGACCGCGCAATTGTCAGTTAAAGCGCACCGTGCCAGAAGCTGAAATTTCACCTGGTCAGGAAGGGGGTATACGTGCCCAGTAAGAAAGTGGTTAAATGCTTGGTAATTCAGACCTGTAAATCAGTACACAATAAATAAATGAATACATACAAAATGGATGTAGTTAAAAATACTAATAGCAACAATTAATAGTGATGAGAGATCTTTAACCACTTC
Organism: Rana kukunoris; assembly: GCA_029574335.1. Classification (NCBI taxonomy): domain Eukaryota; kingdom Metazoa; phylum Chordata; class Amphibia; order Anura; family Ranidae; genus Rana; species Rana kukunoris. The sequence goes on along the minus strand of CM056049.1, from coordinate 617,911,492 downwards.
CATACAGGGCATTTTCACCCCCTTCCTGCCCAGACCAATTTTTAGTTTTCAGCGCTGTTGCACTTTGAATGACAATTGCGCGGTCATGCAACACTGTACACAAATTAAATCTTTATGTTTTTCCTCCCGCAAATAGAGCTTTCGTTTGGTGGTATTTGATCATCTCTGCGGTTTTTATTTTTTGCGCTATAAACAAAAGAAGAGGAACAATTTTGAAAAAACACCGTGGGCCAGATTCACGTACATCTGTGCATTATCGGATCGGCGTAGCGCACCGCCTTTACGTTAGACTGGCGCAATGTAGCGGCGCAATCACCCTATTCTCATCGGTTTTGCGCAGAAATTTGCGCCTGCGCAACATTATTTCAGAGGTGCAAGGCGGAGTAATTCAAATTGGGAAGGACGTGGGCGTGTTACATTGAAATGAGCCGTGACCCCATGCATGCGCGCTTGAAGCAGAAAATGGTCAGCACCTCTGTGCGCATGCTCACAACTCGGGAACGGCGCAATCAGTGAAATTGGAAGTGGACTAGGGCAAATTAGTGAACTACGCAGACAGCATAAATAGACAGACACAAACGCACTTCCTTTGCAAAAGTACATCCCTTTGTATCCCTTCCTATACAGCAAGGTGCTTTTGTTCTGTTGTTTATTAGCGTTTGTTTGTTTGTTTGTGACATGTCTTTGAGATATTTGGGGACTGTTTTGCAGAGTGATTTTTGTCTTTTATGTGTTTTCTTTGTTGTTATTTTGTTTAAATTATATTTTTGCTGGTCAATTTTTTTTTTGGTTCTGTTTGTGTATGATTTTGGAATGTGGGGGTGACATTCCTGCCGGAAAAGGGGTGTCACCCTCATTTGTGGTTGAGAAGTGATCTCCAGGTCCGTGTGAATGGTGTATGAATGTACAGTGACATAATTGGAGCCGTGGCATGGCGTTGCTGCTCACAAGTCCTGCATGGTGGGCTTGTGCCAATCCAATGTGATGAGGATGTGATGTGTCGGTGCTAGGGACCACAGTGGTGTGCATGCATGCATTCTCATTGTGCCATGATTAATGTGTGTGTTTAACGTGCAAAGATGCCTAATGTGAGCTAGCTCCTGGCTGCTCTTCCCTCAGAAGACGGGGTAGCCTTGGTTAGGGGGGTTCCGTATAGGAGTCATGAGATGGGGTCCCAGTGCATATGCAGAGTCACCCTGAAGGGATAAGACAGGAGGATGTTAGTAGTGCATGTGCCCCTTGTGATTTCAGCATCATGGGGGGGACAGTCATGCCTGCCACCCATGTCACTCACCAACCAGCCAGCTGTCCCCATACATGTTCTGTTCGAAATCTGTGGGGATGGGGCTATGATTGTATATGTAGCTGTCATGGGTGTCATGGGTGGTGTCATGTGTTGGGCTCCTGCAGGGTTGTGGTTAATTCCATGATGGCATGAGGGGTGAATCTGAAGATGCGAGACACCTCAGAATCTCTCATGCCAAAGATGTCTATGCGTGTGTGATATATCAAGTGAAGAGTGAGGGGCTTGTATCAGATTAGATTAGTATATCCTTCAAGGTTTTAAAGGGCTATTGAAAGATAGTGAGACCGTGTTTGTAATTTGTATGTATGTTATGTATTGATGTATATATGTATGTATATTTTTTGTAAAAATGTTTCTTAAAGCAAAGAAAAATTTTTTGTAAAAAAAAAAAAAATCCTCTCCCATGCCCTCCTCCGTGCCCTCCTCCTTCTTTGCTCATCTAAAGTCAGTAGTATAGCTATGAGCATGGATGCCACTGGCATGTTGGCATACAGATTGTTGTGCAACACGTGTGACTGCTCAGCTCCTTACTAACAGTGTTGCTTTCTCTGACATGTGAATGAATGAATGAATGAAAAACTTATATAGCGCGGCACATGCAAACCAAATCGCCTCTGGGCGCTTGTTGTATCAGTCTCTCTTGACATCAAAAGAGCAGAGTTTTAATCTGTCTTCTGAAGGTCAGGTGGTTTTCCTCCAACCGAATGCAGGTTGGCAAAGCGTTCCAAAGTCTGGGACCTTGGACCGCAAACCTTCTTTCTCCTTTGGACTTGAGTCTGGCTTTGTACTTTGACCAAATTTTGGTCACTGGATCGCAGAATGCGATTGGGATTGAGGGGTTCTATTTTATCGCAAAGATATTGCAGGGCTTTCCCATGGATGCATTTATGAGTCAGACAGAGAGCTTTAAAAGCAATTATGTCTTTTACTGGCAACCAGTGAAGGGATCTCAGCGACGGTGAGATTGGTTCCCAGGGTTTTTTCCCAGTCACCAGTCTGGCGGCCGTATTTTGTACGACTTGCAGACGAGCGATTTGGTACTTTGGGAGTCCGAGGTAGAGGGCATTTGCATAGTCCAGTCTGGAGTTCACAATTGTTCCCACAACGACTGGCACATCCTCTTTTGGAATGAATGGAATAAGTCTGCGGAGTAGGCGCAGCAGATGGTGAGATCCGCTGACTACTGACCCTATTTGTGCGTCCATTGTCATGTGGATGTCAAAAATGATCCCGAGACTTTTGACTTTGGCACTAGGGGAGATGATCTGGCCCAGAATGGGTGGAGGTGTCCAGGTTGTTGCCAGTTGACTCTTGCGACTGGCCTGAAACAGAAGAAGTTCTGTTTTAGAATTGTTGAGTTTGAGATAACTCCTAGTCATCCAGTTTTCAATCGAAGAGAGAGAATTCTCTAAGCTGAGATGATGATCCTTTCTATTGCAGATGCGAAAATACAGTTGCGTGTCGTCTGCATATGAGTGATACAGTAGTTGTTGACTACTGATGACTTCAAAGAGAGGTCGAAGATAGATGTTGAAGAGCACCGGTGACAGAGGTGAGCCTTGGGGGACTCCACATGACACAGTGCGTTTTCCAGAAGTGAACGGTCCCAATTTCACCGTTTGAGATCGGTTTCCCAAAAAGGAGGAAAACCATGGTAAATCACCCTCTGTGACTCCGGCTACCTCAGTCAGCCGAGTCAGTAGCAGTTTGTGATCTACGGTGTCAAAGGCTGCACTTAGGTCCAGCAGAACCAGGAGACAAGATTCTCCTTCGTCTGCGGCCTCCAGAACGTCGTCCCATATTTTGAGCAGTGCTGTTTCCGTCCCGTGTCCGGGACGGAATCCCGATTGCAGTGGATCGAGTAGGTTGTGGGTATCTAGATGCTGTTGCAGCTGTTGTACCACCACTTTCTCCATTACCTTGGAGAAAACGTTTAGCATTGTTATGGGACGCCGGTGATTTGGATCCTTGGGATCCAGGGTAGGTTTCTTCAAGATGGGCTGGATTGTGCCCTCTTTCAGCAGGGAGGGCACTACGCCTTCCTTAAATGACTGGTTTATAAGCTGCGTAATGGGAGGTGCCAGGATATCGGCACATTCCTTTAGCAGCTTAGTGGGGATGATATCATTAGGCGAAGTGCTGTTACGCAAAGCGCCGATGATATTTTTTGTGGCATCGATGGAGATAGGTTCCAGAGTGAACTTTGTTGGTTGTAGCCTGTTCTTCCGGGTGCTGTGTGGTAGCTCAGGGATATTGTTTTGCGGAATGCTTTCCTGGATTCCCTCAATTTTATTGATTAAGAAATCTGACAATTCATTGCAAAATTCTTGGGTGTCTGCGTTGGGGGCTTCAAGACAGTCTGGATTCATGGTCTGCGAGACCAGCTTGAAGAGATCCCGGGGGCGGTTTAAGGCGCTGTTGATAGCCATGGAAAAATAGTTTTTCTTGGCTTTGAAGATTTCTATGTGGTATCTTCTTGTTGCTACTTTGTAGAAGGCGAGGTTCGCCTCGGAAGCGTTTCTTTTCCAGGCGGCTTCGGCCCTTCTACGCTCTTGCTTCAGTAGCGATAGCTGGTTGTTGAACCAGCCTGCCTTGTTTTTCCGGGTAAGGACTTTGCGTTCTGGTGCTACTAAGTCGGCTGACTGTAGTAGGGCTGCATTTATGGCGTCCAGTATGTCTGCGGCCGTTTGCCCTGGCTGAATTGTTTTAATTTTATTTTCCAAGGTAGATTTGAAGAGTTCCGAATGGAGCTTCTTCTGAGATCTAGACCAGTGTGTTGTCACTGGCTTGGGTGTTTTTATCAATAGGGCAGTATTGGAAATTATGAATTTAATTGCATGGTGATCTGTCCATGGCAATGGTTCATTTTCCAAAATACTTACTTTCAGATTTTGTCTGAAGATAAGATCGAGTGTGTGACCTGAAGCATGTGTGGGCCCACATACTAGTTGCTGAAGGCCTAATCCTTCCAGATGGTCGATACAGGCGTCGCCCACGGGGTCTTGTGAGGAGTTGGCCCAGAGATTGAAGTCCCCGAGCAGCAAAAGATGTAGACGAATTGTCTAATTTTATACCACCTTTTGTATGGTCTAATTTTTGACAGGCCGTGCAGCTGTTGTGCACAGCGCGTAGCCTGCGCTGCACCAACGTTCTTTTGTGGATCCCCGTAACTCCCTCATTAGCATATTTGAATAGCAAATCAATGGTGTGTCTAGCACAATTTTGCGCGGACGGATGCGCCTGCCTATCGAAATTACGCCGGGCAAAAAAAAGTAGATTTCTTGCGTATCTCGTTTTGATGGATGCGGAGCATCAAAACGCATGCATACATTTAGACTTACGCCGCGCATCTCCTGTTACGCCGGCTTAATCGCTCTGTGAATCTGGCCCCATATTTTTTACTTTTTGATTAAATAAATATCAACATTAAAAAAAAACAATTAAACATTTTTCCTCAGTTTAGACCAATACGTATCCTTCTACATATTTTTGGTAAAAAGAAAAAAAAAATCGCAATAAGCGCATATTGAGTGGTTTGCGCAAAAGTTATAGCGTCTACAAAATAGGGGATAGATTTATGGCATTTTTATTCATTATTATTTTTTTACTAGTAATGGCGACGATCTGGGATTTTTATTGTGAGTGTGACATTGCGGCGGACATATCGGACACTGTTGACATGTTTTGGTCTCCTCACCTCTGTGTCCACAGATCCACACTCCTGCCGTGTTTTCTGGCAATCGCGGGTGCCCAGCGGACATCACGACCGCCAGACACACGCACCGGGTCGCGAGCATTGCCGCGCGCGCCCCCTAGCTGCCGCGATGCACAGGACGTTATATGACGTCCACTCTGAAGGACAGACAGTTCCTGCCGACGTCATATTATTATGGCTCGGTAGGGAACTGGTTAAACATTGCCACAAGTGGAAATAGAGGGCTCTGCTTCTTAGAGCTTTTAATCTAAAAGCAAGGAGCAATGGATACAAAGGTTCACATATGTGGGGGGATGAGCTGATGGAAAAAGTAAAAGTACAGTTTATTAGTTAGAGCCAGAAAATACCTCTCTGATAAGATGGTCAGACAGATTGGGGTAGGGAGTTCCAGATAAAGGGAAAGGCTCTGCAAAATTCCTAAAGGCTAGTGTGGGAAGAATTAACATGAAAAATAGAAAGCAGGGGGTCATGGGAGGGGCAAGGAGAACGCTTTGGCTTTGTGTTTAGTTTGCTGCAATGCACATATTTTTAAAACTTTGCTACTTGCTACTGGGGATGAGTTGGACATACATGGGTTTGGTTCAAGGAAGGGATGATGAACATTACTAAATTTTGGGCGGCAATATCAAACCCCATTGAAGTCAATGAGTGTTAAATGTTAAGAAATATGTAATACCCTTTTCTAGGCTAATACAGTAAAGGATTGTCAAACAAATGGCACAGAGGGCTGAGCACCAGTGTTGCCAACCGTCCGTATTTTTATGGACAGTTCGTAAAAACTGGCACTTTTTCCCCCGTTTGTAAATGTCCGTGGTTGTGGGAATGTGCCAGTAAAAATAGCCGAGATCAGTTTGGCTTGGAACTGCGCATGGAGATTGGAGGCAGAGTGGTGATTGGAGGCAGGGGTAATGGTGTCTGCGGTGGCACTGCAGAGGGGGATGGAGGCAGGGGGTGATTGGAGACAGGAGGAGATGGTGGCACCGCAGAGGAGGATAGTGGCACTGCAGAGGGTGGGGGATGGAGACAGGGGTGTTGGTGGCACCGCAGAGGGGGATGGAAGCAGGGGATGATAGAGGCAGGGGGAGATTGGAGGCAGGTGGAGATTGTGGCACCGCAGAGGGGGGTTAAGGCAGAGGGGGATGGAGGCAGTGGGTAATGTGACTAAATAATTTGCCCTTATTATATAAAAAATTACCTTAATATCGACCTTAAATCACATTGCTATTCACCTAGCGTACTTGTTTGTAGCCTAAATACTGAAATGTTGCACCTAAAATTGTAATATAATAACTTTTGTGCGCCAGTAAATTTCGGGTGTCGTGCCAGTAAATTTCAATCTGGTAGGTTGGCAACACTGCTGAGCACTATCCTAGAAAACACACCCCAAAGCAAAAAAAGTTAAAAAAATTAGGTTTGATGGGGAACAGAAACTTCAATAATGAAAACATTAAAAGTGCAAAATGAATTTAAATATCATGGCTGAGGAATGACCTTAACCTGTCTAGTATAGATGTCAAGACAAACCCACTTAAAAAAAATAGCATGGAGTCCCCCCATATTCTAAATCAGACACTTCGGGCTAGCTTCAGGAAAGAGATAAGAAGGCTTATCTCCAGATAAGCCGTCTTATCTCTGCATCTGAGCCCTCCTATCTATGCGACTGATTCATAGAATCAGTAACGCATAGATTTCCATTGGATCCAACTGGCGTAAGTCTCTTACGCTGTTGTATCCTTTTTTCATATTTTAGGCTGGACGCTAGGTGGTGTTCCCATCTAAAATATGTAAATGAGCCTATACGCCGATTCCCGAACGTACGCCCGGCCGGCAATATTTTTAATATTTAACGTTTTTATTGAAGAATTTTCCAGTAAACTTCAAACAAAGACAGTAGAACAACAGTAGAAAACAATAAGGAAAGAGATGGAGCCATCCCATACAGTTGAATATAGTCAGGAGAGCAAATCCCCATAACAAAATTAACAATAAAAATAAAAAGACAGACCATCTCCCCAAAACTAATCAAGTAGTCTAGGGCGAATTGGTCCCGTGAATGCTCCAATGGCGCATTAGCTAATACTGCAGCTCTGCGCGGCGCTGTGACCCTCCTCTCCCAGGACGCCCCTAAAAGGGATCACGCTGCGTCCCGAGATCTGGGGCCCCAAGATCCGCGCTGCCACAGACCAGCCGCTGCCAGAGAAGCATTGTGGCCAAAGTTCGCCCGTTCCAAAGCAACCATTAAAGATTGAGTGCAAAACATTGTAAGGAACCAGATAACAGTTCAGGACACCAAGAGAGGTCAGAAAGAGGATAGAGAGAGAAAAACATGGGAAAGAGAGAGGGAGAAGAAGGACAGAGAGATACAATCAGACAGGGAGTGGAGTGGTCTCACTACCAGGCCTAGCCCCAGGAATGAGCGAAACGTTACAGTGGGTGGCCCAGGGTTCCAAAATAGACCTGAATTTGTCCTCCTGATCCGCCCACTTAGCAACAATTTGTTCCTGGGACATGATCCAGGATACTTTTCTCTTAAACATCTGGAAGGAAACTGAGGTTTTCTTCCATGATTTGGCAATGGTCATTTTGGCCCCCCAAAAAATAAAAAAGCTTAAAGGCCGAGAGTGTTTAGAAAGGCCTGGGATATGTTGGTTCAGCAGCGCCACATTAGGCTGCGGGGGTACCACTATCCCAAGTAAGGATCCGATGGTGCGAAAAACCCTTTTCCAGAAGGATCTAACTCGGGGGCAGGACCACCATGTATGTAATAAATTATCCTCCAATTCGCATCCACGAAAACATAGTGGGGATGACCCTGGGAACATTTTCGCTAGCCTGGCAGGGACGTAGTACCGCCGGAGCATAAGTTTAAGACTGGCTTCTATGAGACAAACATTAAGAATACCTTTATACGCTTTATTCGAAGCGCGGTACCAAAGCTCAGTGCTCCATGTGGTGTTCAGGTCCTCCTCCCAAGCCCTTGCATACGAAGGCTTATCAGTCCTGGACATTAGGGCTACATATATCAGTGAGATCCCGCCCCCTCTGATCCCCAGAGTTTACACACCAGTGTTCATATGGCGTTATGTTGGGGGGTACCGATTTATCCGTCCATGTAGAACGGAGGAAGTAGGAAATTTGAGAGAGCCTAAAGATTTCGTTGTCGGGCATGTCTAGAGATGATTTGCAATGCGAAAGGGAAAGTGGGCCCACTGGGGAGAGAAAGTGTCCTATCCTATACAGGCCTTTATCCGTCCACCACCTAAATGCCCTGATATCCATCCCCGGCGGAAAGTCGGGGTTATGGAATAAGTGCAAAAGGGGTTTCAAAGGTGATATCAGGGCGCTATGGGAGAATAGTTTGGCACAAAGGACTACAGAGTGGGAAAGCGTGGGAGACAGAATGGCTTGTCTGCATTTGGAGTCACATTCCAAAACATAGTCAATGGTATGAGAGGGGATGGTCTGTCGTTCCATTGCAAGCCAGTCAGGTTCAGAACCCGAAAGAAAATTGTCGATATTTGTGTCAGTCGTGCAGCCTGATAATACCCCCAAAAGTTAGGAAGTCCCAGACCACCCTGAGTTTTTAAACGGAAGAGGACACCCGAGGGACACCTATATCCCTTTTTCCCCCAAACAAACCTGATGACCTCAGCCTGGAATCTAGTGAAGAAATGTTTCGTTACCGGGATCGGGAGAGCATGGAACAAATACAGCAGACGTGACAAAAGGGTAATTTTCACCGCATTCACCCTGCCCAGCCAAGACAAGCCATACTTGGCCCATCTCTCGAGATCCCCACTACACTTACTGACCATAGGAGGGTAGTTCGCCTTAAAAAGGCCAGTATAATCTGGCATCAATTTGATGCCCAAATATGGGATGTATGCGGGAGCCCAAGGGAAACTGAGGTTCCCGGAGAGCTGTTTGAGCAGATCCGGGGGGACGGAGACATTCATAGTCAGGGATTTCACCAAATTGACCTTCAATCATGAAAGCTCACTGAAAACCCTGTAATGTCTTAAGTATAATTGGGGTGGACAGCAGGGGAGAAGTGACAAAGAGCAAGAGGTCGTCGGCGTAAAGTGCAAATTTGTGCTCCCGAGGCCCACATGTAACCCCTTTGATATCAGGATTTGATCTCAGCACAACCGCTAAGGTCTCAATGGCGACCACAAAGAGGAGAGGGGAGAGAGGGCACCCCTGTCTGGTTCCCCTGCCTATAGGGAAGGATTCCGAATATCTGCCCATCAGGCGTACCTGTGCTGAAGGGCTTGAGTACAATGATCCGATGAGGTTGAGGAAGCTAGGACCAAAACCCCACCTCCCCAGGATACCCGTTAAGTACCCCCAGTCAATAGAATCAAAGGCCTTGTGTAGGTCTATAGATAGCAGGTAACCCTCTTGTGGCGGTCCCCCATCCCAATGTGATCTAAGGAGGGAGATGACATCAATGGCCCGTCTGATCTGATCCGTTCCCTGTCTCCCAGGGATGAAGCCCACCTGATCTTTGTGAATATATGAAGATATGAAACTGGACAGTCTGTTCGCTAAACATTTTTTCATTATCTTAATGTCGTTGTTGATCAGGGAAATTGGCCGATAATTACACACCTCGCTAGTATCTTTATCCGGTTTCGGAATGACCGAGATATAGGCTGAGTTTAGATCGGTACCCAATCGGGCTCCATCCCTGAAAGAGTTGAACAGTCGCGTCAGGTGAGGGGCCAGGCATGGACCAAATTTTTTGTAGTAACCGGTGAAAAAGCCATCTGGTCCTGGTGAGGAACCCAGCTTGAGGGCCTTAATAGTGGACAAAACCTCCTCCTGGGTAAAAGGGGATTCCATGATATCCCTGTGTTTCTTAGCCAGACACAGTAATGGGAGTTCCTCAAGGAACTCCCCTCCTGTCGGGCTGGGTGGGGCCCCTGTAGGTCTGTACAGGTCTCAGTAAAAACGCAGAAAGGAATTCATTATCTTAGTTGGGTTCTGTGTCAGGTCCCCTGTGGGCTCCCGGATTTTAGGGAAGGCCAACGACCTCTGTTTGGGACTCAATTTAGTGGCCAGTAGTCAGTTTGGGAGTAAAATTTTGCTCCGGACCACCGCAGATGCTGTTCAGCTGCCGTTGTGAGGGATAGGTTAAGAAGGGCACGTGCTTCGTCCAGTCTGGCAAGTGTGTCAGATGTGGGCTGGCGTTTGTGGGCCTTTTGCAGTATACGGAATTCTTCCGTAAGTTTAAGAGTGTCTGCCCTGTGTTCCCGTCTAAGTTTAGCGGTTAACTGAATTAGCTTTCCCCTGATGACCGTCTTGTGCGCCGGCCAGACCGTAGCCGGGGACACATCACTGGTGGCATTAACAAGGAAGTATTCCCTAATGGCCTCCTCTAACAAAGAGCAATTTATCGGATCGCTTAGAAGCGATTCCCTCAGGCGCCATTGAGGTGGGTTCCTCGAACCCTGTGGCCTTTGTGTAAGCAGGGTCACCATTGAGTGGTCCGAAAGGGGGGAATCAACAATTTTTGAGTTACAAAGGAAAGGAATTGTCATGGCCTGGGTGAATATGTGGTCAATCCTAGCATAGGAATTGTGGGGGGCAGAGAAATGGGTGTAGTCCTTTGTGCGTGGGTTAGCTTCCCGCCAAATGTCTATAAGCCCCACAGAATGTAAGAGCTTGGCAATTTTGCTGCTCTGTTTGGAGGGTCGTTTAGGTTTAGTCGTGCCGTCTACCGACTTATCCAACGAAAAGTCAAACGCCATGTTAGAGTCACCCCCCATAAAGACAGAGCCCTTAAAGTGCGGCTGCAGTTTGTGCAACATCGATTCAAAAAAGAGTCTCTGTCCCCTATTAGGAGTGTAGTAAGAGATAAAAGTGTGTAGTTCCCCATCTATGTGACCTGATACGAGGACATAGCGACGTTAATGTGTCTAGCGAAAAAAATTGCCACCCCCTTAGCTTTGTTATCTGCTGGGGAGAGAAAAAATTGGGGATAGCGATGGTGAAGAAACATGGGCCTGTAGGAGGATGGGAAATGTGTCTCCTGAAGCAGAAGGACGTCCGTGTGCGTAGAGTGGTATAGTTGTAAAAGCTTCCTATGTTTAACAGGAGAATTGAGGCCCTGAGTATTATGGGAGATAAGTTTGAGTGTTGGCGGGGGAGAGTGTGTGTCAGCCATGGATCAGAGGTGCGGGACTTATACCAGAAAAGTGCAGCCTACCGTTGTCCCGTAGAGAAAGTGTCCTGCAGAGGACCGACAGGCAGAGCACCATGGACCAGACGTCTGGCAAGAAGGACCGGAACCCATCACGAAACCTGGGAGCACTCCAACGTAGACGATTAGGAAGTGGAAGTAAAAGGAATGAAGTAGAGAGAGAGGGAAAAAGAAACAACAATGTCATTGCATAGCAGTTGCAAAGCAAACCAGAGCATATAATAAGTAAACAGTTTATAACTCGAAGCTTGGGGTCCCCCGACCCCTCCCCACCCTGGGGTGAGAGGGGCAAGCCTGCCCCCACCCCAATGGCCCTAGAGAGCCGGTAAATCCCTAGAACTGGAATACCGGAGACGGATCTGGTTACACCAGAGGTGTTCCTGATCCAATGAAGGTGCCCTGAACCCACCACAGCCTTGTCACCATAAAACCATAGCTTAGGGCTAACCTAGAGCCCATGATCCCCAGAGACTGAACGCCCCACCCAAATAGGAAAAGACCCCTCAGAGCGACTAAACAAAATCCAAAGAAAATGAATAAAAAAAAAAAAGGGGGGGGGGGGGAAAGGAAGACTTAGGAAAAAGAACGTGGGCCTTCCCAGCTAACCACCCCTGCCCATCCCTGCCCCCCCTAAAAACATTATAACCCGGGGAGCCGGTATACCCCTCTCGGGGGAATGTGAACGCTAATCTGAAAGCAGCGAAAAGTAGCTCCCCCCACCTAGGAAACTGTGAACGGCCTCAAACTGCCCACTCATCTTTCAGTAAGAGCTGAGTGGCATGCAAAAATATACAATAACCAGGAATCAAGTAAAATTAGGTAAATAATACGGATCCCCCAGGAGCTCCAGTGCTCCAAGACCTCCCCCCTCTTTGCCCCCAAAGGTCCCAGTCAATCGCCCCCTGTCCAAAAAAGATGTATAGAACATATTGACCAACAGGAAATTTTAAGAAAGAATAAAAAAAGAAAAATTCAAGTTTAGTCCTGCTAGGCCTCAAAAAAAAAGAACGAAAAGGAAACAGGAAACAACCGGGCCTTTAAAGGGGACAGTCTAACTCCAATAAGGCAAATATTGGCACAAAGGGTGAGACAGATGAACCCCAACCCATCCAGGAAGGGGTATGCCTCCAGAGGTCAGGGTCACTGTCAGGCAAGAAGGACTTCGGGGTAAAATGAGACAAACAAAAACCCTCATGTTGGACAGTTCTCCTTAGAGCGCTTATGGTTCTGTGTCAGCCAGGTTTGCTGTAGCGGACTTGCTGGCGGAGGCCTCTTCGTGGAACCGGGAGTCCCCCTGCTATTCTGTGGATTTGGAGGTTCTAGGACGATCAAACCCAGTTGGGTCAGCAGGCGTTCCCCCTCTGGAAAAGTTGAAAAGCCAAAATTTTTGTTTCTGTAGGAGAAATTCACATGGAGCGGGAAGGACCACCTGTAAGTTATTTCCTTTTCCATAAGGACCTGTACCGTGTAAGAAACGGGTCAGCGAAGATTTGGATTCTGTGTCCGTTTAAAGTGAGATTGTCCGAGCGCCTAGCCCTTTTCATCACCTCCTCTTTGACTGCATAGAAGTGCGGTTTCACAATGATGTCCCTGGGCAGGCCATTCGATCGGGGGGATTGCAAGGCCCTGTGCGCCCTGTCTATTTCCAGACGGTGCTCCGCAATATCAGGGATGAGGTTTTTAATGAGAGATTTTACCGCTGCCTGCACTTCCTTGACCGACTCCGGGACCCCCCCCCGTACCCTAAAGTTATAGCGTCTCGATCGGTTCTCCAAATCGTCGATCTTAGCAAACGCCATCTCCAATTGGTCCTGAACTTCTTGCAACCTGGTGGAATTCTGGTTAATCCATGCCACTGCCTGATCCGCCTTCCGTTCAATAGTGTCAATTCTCACCCCCAAATGCAGCAGATCCTCATGTATGGATGAGGTGATCTGTGCAGCGTTTAAAGCCAGGCTTTTGGATAGCATTTGTGAAAAGGCTGCCATCATAGAGGGAAAGTCCGTGGGGACAGGGGCTTCCTCCTGTGCCTCACATACAGATAGCAGCATACCTGTGTGTGGGTCTATCATGGGAGTGGTAGGGAATCCGGCTCCCATCCTGTCCAGCAGGGATTCTGTAGAGGCCGGGGAAGCTGCCACAGCCGGGGGGGGGGTCTGTACCTGGCGATTGCGGGGGGGCAGGTCCTGATCCGCAATCGAGGCCCCAGGCAGGTCCGTTTCATGTAGGCCTCGTGGTGCCACCATCTTGGCATAGCTGAGGGGGCCGGGAGACTCCGCCATCCTGCCTGTTAAATTCCTCCTGGCAGGCGGCGATGACATCCACGGAGTCCCGGGAGCTTCCGCTACTGAAGAGACCCAGTTTTGTAGCCGTGGGGGCGGTCAGTCGGCTCCGGTGAGCAAGAACAGGCCTTGGTGGAGCGGAGCTTTAGATGCCGGCGGCCATCTTGGAAACCCCGCACATGCGCCTCCCGTCGGCGCTATTTTTTTACGTTGTTTGCATTAGGGTAGGTCCGTCGTAATGTTAACCCTGCTGTATGAGGTGCAGCCAATGTTAAGTATGGACGGCGTGCCGGCCTTTTTTATTCACGTAGTTTACGTAAAACGTTTGCGAATAGGGCTTTGCGTAAGTGACGTTCACGTTGTTTACACTTCGTACACTTCGTTCAATTCACGGCTGGAGCATGCGCAGTACGTTCGCGCGTTATTTAAATAATACACTCCCCCTACCCACCCAATTTGACTTAAGACGGGCCATTTACACTACGCCGCCTCAACTTTGCAGGTAAGTGCTTTGAGAATAAAGCACTTGCCTGAAAAAGTGGCGGCGTAGTGTAAATACCATATGTGAATGAATGAATGAGAAACTTACAGTATATAGCGTGGCACATGCAAACCAAATCGCCTCTGGGCACTTGTTGTTTCAGTCTTTCTTGACCTCAAAAGAGCAGAGTTTTAATCTGTCTTCTGAAGGTCAGGTGGTTTTCCTCCAACCGAATGCTGGTTGGTAAAGCGTTCCAAAGTCTGGGACCTTGGACCGCAAACCTTCTTTCTCCTTTGGACTTGAATCTGGCTTTCGGTACTTTGACCAAATTTTGGTCACTGGATCGCAGAATGCGATTGGGATTGTGGGCTTCTATTTTATCGCAAAGATATTGCGGGGCTTTTCCATGGATGCATTTATGAGTCAGACAGAGAGCTTTAAAAGCAATTCTGTCTTTTACTGGCAACCAGTGAAGGGATCTCACGACGGTGAGATTGATTCCCAGGGTTTTTTCCCAGTCACCAGTCTAGCGGCCATATTTTGTACGACTTGCAGACGAGCGATTTGGTACTTTGGGAGTCTGAGGTAGAGGGCATTTGCATAGTCCAGTCTGGAGTTCACAATTGTTCCCACCACGACTGGTACGTCTTCTTTGGGAATGAATGGAATAAGCCTGTGTAGTAGGCGCAGCAGATGGTGAGATCCGCTGACTACTGACCCTATTTGTGCGTCCATTGTCATGTGGGTGTCAAAAATGATCCCGAGACTTTTGACTTTGGCGCTAGGGGTGATGATCAGAGTGGGTGGAGGTGTTCAGGTTGTTGCCAGTTGACTCTTGCGACTGGCATGAAACAGAAGAAGTTCTGTTTTGGAATTGTTGAGTTTAAGATAACTCCTAGTCATCCACCTTTCTATTAAAGAGAGACAATTCTTTAAGCTGAGATGATGATCCTTTCTATTGCAGATGCGAAAATACAGTTGCGTGTCGGCCGCATATGAGTGATAAAGTAGTTGTTGACTACTGATGACTTCAAAGAGAGGGCAAAGATAGATGTTGAAGAGCACCGGTGACAGAGGTGAGCCTTGGGGGACTCCACATGACACAGTGCGTTTTCCAGAAGTTAACGGTCCCAACTTCACCGTTTTAAAAACGGCTTCCCAAAAAGGAGGAAAACCATGGTAAATCACCCTCTGTGACTCCGGCTACCTCAGCCAGCCGAGTCAGTAGTAGTTTGTGATCTACCAAAGGCTGCGCTTAGGTCCAGCAGAACCAGGAGACAAGATTCTCCTTCGTCTGCGGCCTCCAGAACGTCGTCCCATATTTTGAGCAGTGCTGTTTCCGTCCCGTGTCCGGGACGGAATCCCGATTGCAGTGGATCAAGTAGGTTGTGGGTATCTAGATGCTGTTGCAGCTGTTGTACCACCACTTTCTCCATTACGTTGGAGAAAACATTTAGCATTGTTATGGGACGGCAGTGATTTGGGTCCTTGGGATCCAGGGTAGGTTTCTTCAAGATGGGCTGGATTGTACCCTCTTTCAGCAGGGAGGGCACTATGCCTTCCTTAAATGACTGGTTTATAAGCTGCGTAATGGGAGGCGCCAGGATATCGGCACATTCCTTTAGCAGCTTAGTGGGGATGATATCATTAGGCGATGTGCTGTTACGCAAAGCGCCGATGATATTTTCTGTGGCATCGATGGAGATGGGTTCCAGAGTGAACTTTGTTGGTTGTAGAATGTTCCTCCGGGTGCTGTGTGGTAGCTCAGGGGTATTGTTTTGCGGAATGCTTTCCCGGATTCTCTTAATTTTATTGATGAAGAAATCCGACAATTCATTTGCAAAATTCTTGGGTGTCTGAGTTGGGGGCTTCAAGACAGTCTGGATTCATGGTCTGCGAGACCAGCTTGAAGAGTTCCCGGGGGCGGTTTAAGGCGCTGTTGATAGCCATGGAAAAATATTTTTTATTGGCTTTGAAGATTTCTATGTGGTATCTTCTTGTTGCTACTTTGTAGATGGCGAGGTTCGCCTCGGAAGTGTTTCTTTTCCAGGCGGCTTCGGCCCTTCTACGCTCTTGCTTCAGTAGCGATAGCTGGTTGTTGAACCAGCCTGCCTTGTTTTTCCGGGTAAGGACTTTGCGTTCTGGTGCTACTAAGTCGGCTGACTGTAGTAGGGCTGCATTTATGGCATCCAGTGTGTCTGCGGCCGTTTGACCTGGTTGAATTGTTTTAATTTTATTTTCCAAGGTAGATTTGAAGAGTTCCGAATGGAGCTTCTTCTGAGATCTAGACCAGTGTGTTGTCACTGGCTTGGGTGTTTTTATCAATAGGGCAGTATTGGAAATTATGAATTTAATTGCATGGTGATCTGTCCATGGCAATGGTTCATTTTCCAAAATACTTACTTTCAGATTTTGTCTGAAGATAAGATCGAGTGTGTGACCTGAAGCATGTGTGGGCCCATGTACTAGTTGCTGAAGGCCTAATCCTTCCAGATGGTCGATACAGGCGTCGGCAACGGGGTCTTGTGAGGAGTTGGCCCAGAGATTGAAGTCCCCGAGCAGCAAAAGGTGTTTGCTGATTAGGGCGTAAGTGGAGATGAACTCCGTCCATGAGGGTAAAAACTGCGATTTAGGCCCCGGTGGCCAATAGCAGAGCAGAATACGGACGGTCTCCTGGGGGTTTGTTTGCAGTTGCAGAGTAAGGGTTTCCATAAATGAAAGCGAGTGCTGAAGGGCTGGTTTAGAGATCACAAGATGCGTCTTATGGATCTCCGCCAGTCCTCCTCCTCTTTGCCCTATTCTGTTTTCTGTTATAATACGGTAGGCAGGTTTAGAATTAAGCCGCTCCTACCTGAATCTAGCCCTTCATGTCTGCTTTGAATTTTAATGAGGTTGAGGTTGGTAATGTAGCTGGGGGCAGATTTTTGAATGGCTTTGTAGGCTCTTAGTATTTTGCATTTTATTTATTGGGTGAGTGAAAGCCAATGACGGCAAAGAGGAGCAGCAGTCACGTTTATAAGGTGGATGAGTCTGGCAAAAGCATTCATAATGGACTGAAGAGGAGCCTATGTAAAGGTAGGCTAGATTTTCTCTCCTTTTTTTTCTCTTTTCTATATGCCATTTTGCATACTGAGCCAGCACCATCATTTTGAGGAGGAGACGGTTCTTTTGCCAGGATTGTGCCTGTGGTTGGTGTGATTTTTTTTTTACTTTAGTGCATCAAGATTGATGTTGATTTGCATACTTGGATGACGTGTTTGCGGATGGATTTAAAATGTGGAACTTTTTTTTCATTTAATGACTTGTCAAATAAGTATCAACATGTTTGTTTACTGTAAACTTTTTTTGGTAAATGAGTAGGGGCACTGTGAACCCCTTATTCAATCGCATGGGGATGTGGTATCTGGGGGTATCAAGATTAATCTCAACACCTGAAGACTCCTACAGCCCCCTTACATGTTGATATCTCGTTGGCTGTTACAGTTAAGGAGGGAAGCCTCATGCTCATTAAACATGTGCATTAGTTTTCGTTCAAATGCATTTTCGTCCGAATTTCGGGTATTTTCATTATCATTTTAACAAACGAAAACGAACGTGCAGAATCCGAAATCCGAAAGATCCGGCATAAAAAATGCTTTATTTTCGTTTTCTTTGCTACAACATTTTAATATAGATAGGAGATTTGACATGACGCTGACAATACCAATCTGTGTCTATCGAACCTGTGGTTGAACGTTCCTAACCTTAAAGCCTTGTACACATGATCAGTCCATCCAATGAGAACGGTCTTAAGGACCGTTGTTATAGGTTAACTGATGAAGCTGACTGATGGTCTGATGTGCCTTCACACCATCAGTTAAAAAAAGGATCGTGTTAGAACGTGGTGACGTAAAACACAATGACGTGCTGAAAAAAATGAAGTTCAATGCTTCCAAGCATGCGTCGACTTAATTCTGAGCATGCATGGATTTTTAACTGATGGTCGTACCTAATAACAATCGGTTTGTACCTATCGGTTAGGAATCCATAGGTTAATTTTAAAGCAAGTTGGCTTTTTTTAACCTAAGGTTAAATAACCTATGGGGCCCACACACAGTCGGTTTTGACAGATGAAAACGGTCCATCAGACCGTTGTCCTCTGGCTATCCTATCGTGTGTACGAGGCCTAACTCTATCAGTCCAAGATTATTTCTCAGCCATCTTATTTAAAGGAATTTTGCGCTATTAACATTTCCCAGCCCTCCATGCCATTTGTTTGACAATCTATACCTATTAGCTTAGAAAAAGGCCATACATGTTTTTTTTTTTTAACATTTAACACCCATTGACTTTAATGGGGTTTGAATTTGTCACTCAAACTTTAGTAATGTTCATCATACCTTCCTTGAACAAAATCTAGGTATGTTCAACTCATCCCCAGTAGCAATTAGCATAATTGAAAAAATATGATAGTATTTGTAGGTGTGTGCATTGCAGCAAACTAGATAAAATCTTGGTTCATCAGAAATTTCACCACATATCCACCTGTAATATTTTTTTAACCCCATTATATAGTATGATCATTACTTCTGGAAAAAAAAAAACTACAAATTGTTAAAAGCTACAGCAATGGGTTTGCATAATTAATAAGGATAATAGCAGAAAGTATACAGAGACCCTTCTTGTTTCTGAGGTAAGTAGAAGATCACACCAGAGCAAATAAGAATGTGCAATAATGCCAAATAGGTAAATTCCCTGTACTTGTGTACATCAAAAGTCTCCAAAAGGATTCTAATGCCCCGCACACACGTTCAGAAATTCCGACAGCAAAACTCTAATGTGAGCTTTTCATTGGAAATTCCGACCTTGTGTATGCTCCATCTGACTTTTGCTGTCTGAATTTCCACCAGCAAAAGTTTGAGAACAGGTTCTCAATTTTTACGATCGGAAATTCTGATCATCTGTATGCTTTTCTGACACACCAAAAACCATGCATTCTCTGAAGCAAGTACGAGACGGGAGCGCTCGGTCTGATAAAACCAAAGTTCGTAATTGAGATAGCACATTCATCACGCTGCAAATTCTGACATCTTTTAATGAGGGCTGTGACTGATTAAAATTTTTGTGTTCGATTAATCGTTTTTTTTTAATCGATTAATCAACTAATTTCGATTAATAAATGCACATACAGATACAACTACTTTTAGCTGATCTCCTTGCATTGCAACTCTGCATTAGCCAGTGGTAAATGGGGTGGGGGCAGCATTAGATGCCTATATAAATCGGTGCGAGCCACGCACCCGGCATTACAGCGGGAAGAAGCGTTGCGTCAACATCGGAAGAAGAGAAGAAGGCAGAAGACGGCATAGAAGAGCAGGAGAAGAACCGGGGAGTGCCGAGACAACAGCGGAGATTGGAGAAGATGGAAGAAGACCCCTGGAGAGCGGAGAAAACCCCGGAGAGCGGAGAAGACCCCCCAGAAGACGTGGAAGAAGCAAGCCCCCCTCGTAAAAGAGCTAAAGAAGAGAGACGGGGCCCAGAACTGACTAATAAAATATTTTAAAACCCTGTGTTGTTTTTTTTGATTAACACTTTGCCTCCAGGTGAATGGGTAGGGGTACGATGTACTCTATACTTATTCACCTAGGGTGGGGGCAGGTATCTGGGGGCCCCCTTATTAAAGGAGGCTCCCAGATTCCGATAAGCCCCCCGCCCGCAGATTACGACAACCAAAGGCCAGGGTTGTCGGAAGAGGCCCTGTCCTTATCAACATGGGTACAGGGTACTTTGTGGTGGGGGGGCCACAGGGCGCCCCTCTGCCCCAGAGAACCCAACCCCCATGTTGAGGGCCTGCGGCCTGGTACGGCTCAGGAGGGGGGCACTCGCTCATCCCCACTCCTATCCTGACCGGCCGGGCGGCGTGCTTTGGATACGGGTCTGGTATGGATTGTGGGGGAACCCCCAAGCATTTTTTTCGGCGTAGGGGGGGTTCTCCTTACATGATTCATACCAAACGCCGCGTGTAGAATTGGCGGGAATCCAAGCCGGATCCCTGTCGCTTCTATGACGCGTTCGCTGGAATGTGCTTTTTCTATTCCAGCGAGTGCGAGATGTCGACACCCTGTCGCCAAGAATCAGCGCGATGCTGGCGTGCTGGAAACACATTCTCGTGACAGGTACTGTACACGGCATAGGAATTTGCATGCATGTGGGCTGGTGTTCCTAACAGTCACCATTAACAGTGGGTATTATCACAATTCCATAGATTCCAACTGTCCCAAAGATGCAGTGTCCGAGTCTGTGTCCCAAGATCAGAACAACACCCTAGTTTAGCTACTGATTTTTTTTTCTGAGGGAATGGTAGCTGTGAGTGGGCAATTGCCACATAATTACGAATGGAAGCATTCAGAAAAAGGTATGACCTGGGCCCACCTAGAGGGGGGAAGGCGAGGAAATGTGTGGGCCATAGTTGAAGGTAAAAGTGTTGCAATATCTTTCAAATAATTTTGGGCCCTGTCCCAATCATTGGGGCGAGGAGTGTTTACATCCACCAGGCAAACTAGAATTACCCAAATAGTATATGCATTTTTATTTAATGTCCTTCAATGTCTTTTAAAATAAATATAGGTTTGGTTGGACATAGAAGTAGTGTACACTTAACCACTTGAGGCCCGGCATATGCTCAATTGACGGCAGCTTTGGGGATCTGAATTTCCAAGCTGCCGTCAATTGACGGCATAGTTTTTTCCGGCCACTGGGGGGTGCGCGCGCGCACCCGGCGCGTCCCCGAGGTGCCGATGCGCGTGCCTGGCGGTCGCGATGTCCGCCAGGTACCCGCTGATCGGCAGTTTTAGAGCAGGGACGTGAAGCTCTGTGTGTAAACACAGAGCTCCACGTCCTGTCAGGGAGAGGTGACAGATGCTGTTTCTCTTGTACATAGGGAGACAGCATCGGTCACCTCCCCCAGTCACCCCCCTCCCCCCACACAGTTAGAACACTCATAGGACACACATTTAACCCCTTCCTCACCCCCTAGTGTTAACCCCTTCACTGCCAGTCACATTTATACAGTAATTAGTGCGTTTTTATAGCACTGATCGCTGTATAAATGTGAATGGTCCCAAAAATGTGTCAAAAGTGTCCGATGTGTCCGTCGCAATATCGCAGTCCTGACAAAATTCGCAGATCGCCGTATTACTAGTAAAAAAAAAAAAAATTGTCAGAATTCTATCCCTTATTTCCTAGCCACTATAATCTTTGCGCAAACCAATTACTATACGCTTATTGCGATTGTTTTTTTTACCAAAAATATGTAGAATACATATCGGCCTAAACTGAGAAAAAATATATATTTTTTTTTTAAAAATTGGATTTTTATTATAGCAAAAAGTAAAAAATATTCTGTGTTTTTTTTTTCAAAATTGTCGCTCTTTTTTGTTTATAGCGCAAAAAAAAAAAACGCAGAGGCGATCAAATACCACCAAAAGAAAGCTCTATTTGTGGGGAAAAAAAGGACGTCAATTTTGTTTGTAAGGCACGTCGCACGACCGCGCAATTTTAATTTAAAGCGACGCAGTGCTGAAAGCTGAAATTTCGCCTGGGCAGGAAGGGGGTATATGTGCCCAGTAAGCAAGTGGTTAAACAACATTCAACATGTAGAATAAAAAAAATCCTTTCTCTTCTTTTCCCTCTGCACTGGGCTTTGAACACATATTGTTTCAATTCATAATAAAACGTATTGCTATAACTGACAGAACACTCTTTCACTGTCTCTATTTTTCCCCTATTTGTATGCCATCATGTTTTAGACTTTAGATTTTAGACTTTTTATGTCCTCTGTGGCATTGAAAACATATTAACCTGACTGGTAAAGCTGAAACAACCTTACAACCCCTTTTTAAGTAAAATTGGACTGCTAAGAGAACTTATTGTTGTGCAGCTACAGCACATGCTGTGCTAAGTGGCAATCTTGTATTGCTTTTAATGCTTACAGGAATCTTTACAACATTTTATTTAAAATTACAAACTGTTCTAGTTGCTTGGTCATAGCTGTTGTTCTAGTACCTTTATCTTTTATAGTTTTGAATTAACTAATTACAAGCACATTTATATAATAATTTTAAAGGCAAAAATACAATAGGGAATAGGGATGAGCCGAACACCCCTGGGTTCGGTTCGCATCAGAACTTGCGAACAGACCAAAAGTTTGTGTGAACTTTAGAACCCTGTTAATGTCTATGGGACTCGAACGTTAAAGTACTAATTTTAAAGGCTAATATGCAAGTTATTGTCCTAAAAAGTGTTTGGGGACCCGGGTCCTGCCCCAGAGGACATGTATCAATGCAAAAAAAGTTTTAAAAAATGGCAATTTTTTCAGGAGCAGTGATTTTAATAATGCTTAAAGTGAAACAGTGAAATTGAAATATTCCTTTAAATTTTGTACCTAGGGGGGGGGTATAGTATGCCTGTAAAGTAGTGCTTGTTTCCTGTGCTTAGAACTGTCCCTGCACAAAATGTAATGTAAGTCATTTAAAATCACTTGTGGCTATAATGAATTGTCGGATACCAGCAATACAGAGAAAAGTCATTCATAAAAAAAGAATGCGTGGGGGTCCCCCCAAATTCAATTACCAGGCCCTTCGGGTCTGGTATAGATATTAAGGGGGACCCTGCGTCAATTAAAAAAAAAAATATGTGGGGTTCCCCCCAAATATCCATTCCAGACCCTTCAGGTCTGGTATGGATTTTAAGGGGAACTCCACCCCAAATTTAAAAAAGAAATGCCGTGGACCCCCACACATTTTTTTTTTTTTTTTTATGAATGACTTTTCTTTGTATTGCCGGGAGCCGACAATTCATTATAGCTGCGAGTGATTTTAAATTACTTTTTTTCCTTCAGAAATGACACTTTGTGCAGGGACAGTTCTAAGCATGGGAAACAAGCGCTACTTTACAGGCATACTATACATGCCCCCCCCCCCCCTAGGTACGAAATTTAAAGGAATATTTCACTTTTATTGTTTCACTTAAAGGAATTATTAAAATCACTGCTGCCAAAAAAAATGCAGTTTTTTAAACTTTTTTTTGCATTGATACATGTCCCCTGGGGCAGGATCCAGGTCCCCAAACACTTTTTATTACAATAACTTGCATATAAGCCTTTAAAATTAGTACTTTAGATTTCAAATGTTCGAGTCCCATAGACTTTAACAGGGTTCTAAAGTTCACACGAACTTGCCGCGAACACTCCAAATAGTTCGCTGTTCGGCGAACAGGCAATGTTCGACTCGAACTCGAAGCTCATCCCTAATAGGGAATGGATACTAAGCACCCTGAGGTGATTCAGTTTGCATGTGCTGCGCTATATAAGTTTCTCACTCACTCACTCACTCAATGCAACAATTTGAAAGTACTGGAGAACTTGTGTCAATATATACTTTTTCCTTTTTTTGTTATACAGGTTAATGTATCAATTTGTGGAAGTAAATACATGTAAAGTGAGGTGTTACTAATGTTTTAACACAACTTTACCCTAATTCATCATTTAAATGTACCTAAAGCTCAACTCTTGCTTCACCATATCACTTTTAAGTATAAACTTAATGCCCCCTGCTGACATTGCAGTCACTGACTTTCTGATTCTCTGCTTGTGCTCTTCCCTGTCACCTCACAAAGGTTTTATTCAGTCTATGGGCTCTGCATAGCTATCCAGCTGGTTGACATGCAGCGTCATTCAGACACTTCTTCTGCACCTTGGCTGTCACACCCCCATAATGTAGGTAGAATAGAGTATAAATTGCAACAGTCAGAACTATGTAATGTACAACACTACACACAATGCAACATTTGGTGTGCAGAGGCCAAGACTTTGTAATTGCACAGCGTATCTTGCAGTGCAGTGGTCAGGGGATTGTCCACTTGTGTGGTCAATGCACTACTTTCATTTAGTATTCCCCCTATACACTAATGGTCCACATGCCCTTTACACTGGTAGTCCACATGCCCTTTACACAGGGGGTCAGCATGTCCCTTACACTGGTGATTAGAATTTGCCTGACATTGGTGGTCAGCATCCCCCCCCCCACAGTAGTGATCAGCAGCCAGTGCTTCCCTTAATATTGGTAGTGAGTAGTCAGCATGTCCCCTGCATGTACACTGATGGTCACTGTGTCCCTTTACACTTTTGGAGTGCCTTCTTACAATTTTGGTCAATGTGCAACCCTACTCTGCAAGTCAGTGTGTCTCCTGTTAATTTGCTGGTTAGTGCCCCCCCCCCCCCGTACTCTGGTAGTCAAGGTGCCCCAGTACTCTGAGTAGTCAGTGTGTACATCTTACTCTGGAGGTCAATGTGTCCCTTTACTGTTTTGGTCAGTGGGTCCCCCTTACCCTGCTGGTCCAAGTGCCCTTTTAGCTTGTTGATTAATGTGCCCACTTAATCAAGTGGTCAGTGTGCCCCGTAAATCTGCCATTCAGTGTGCCACCCTTACTCTGGCATTTAGTGTGCTCCCCTAACTCTGGTGGTCAGTGCTCCCCCTTATTCTGGCAGTCAGTGTTCCACCCTACTCTGCTGATCAGTGTGTTCCCCTTACCCTGGTGATCAATGTGCCCCCTATATTATGCTGGTCAGTGTGCTCACTCTGGTGGTCAGTGTGCTCCCTTTATTTTGGTAGTCATTGGCTCATTGCCTCCTTATTCCATACTCTGGCAGCCAGTGTAACCCCCTTTTCTGGTGATAAGTGTGCCTCCCTGTTATTGTGGTGGTCAGTGTGCCCGCTTAGTCTGGTGATCAGTGGGTCACCCTTACACTGGCAGTCAATGTGCCAATTTATCCTGGTGGTTGGTGTGCCCCATTTAGCCTGGTGGTCAGTGTGCCCCACTTAGCCTGGTGGTCAGTATGTGCCCTAACTTTGGTGGTCAGTATGCCCCCTATACTCAGGCAGTCAGGGTGCCCCCTTACTCTGGCAGCCAGTGTGACCCCCTTTTCTGGTGATCAGTGTGGTCAATGTAACCCCTTTACCCTGGTGGTCAGTGTGCCTCCTTATCTTAATGATTGGTGTGTACCCTTTTTCTGACAGTAAGCATGCTCACCTTATTTAGGTGGTCGGTGTGTCCCCCATATTCCGGTAGTCATTGTGACCCCCAAACTCTCTGGGGGTCAGTGTGCCCCTGTACTCTGGCAATCAGTGTGGCCCCTTTTGCTCTGGCGGTCAGTGTGTGCCATTTAGTTCTTCTTCTGTCAGCCTGTAAAACTCTATGAGAATTTGTCAGCTGCTGCAACTTAACTAGGTAGAAAACTTAGCAGTAGGGATGGGCCGAACACCCCCCTGTTTGGTTCGGAGCAGAACTCCTGAACAGGAGAAATGTTCTAACCCAAACAGCCAACCCCATTGAAGTCTATGGGAGCCAAACAGGAAAAAATCTGTAAATTTTGAAGGCTTATATGCAAGTAATTGGTCAAGAAAGGGGTATAGGGGTCTGGGTGCTGCCATTTTTAAACAATCTTTTTTTATGAGCAGTGATTTTAATTATGCTTAAAGTGCAACAATAAAAATGTGTCTGTAAAGTGGCACATCTGTAGTATGCATAAAACATGCTACAGGAAAAAGAACATTTCTAAAGAAAAAAAATAGTCAAGTCTCATTTAAAATAACTTGCTGTTACAAGTTGCGGCCACATGCTGGCTGTGTTTGGACGCAGCACCTGACAGCTCCTGACATCCAGAGCTGCACCTCACGCTCTCCCCTGGCGTCTCCCACCGATCTCTCCGGTTTTCTCCCTGGTCCCCTCGGATCCGCCGCTCTCTGCCCTCAGAAAGGTAAGCCCCTAATCTATAGGGCTCTCCCACCTCCCCGAGCTCCATTGGCGGCCGTCCTTTTCAGGATAAGCCGCGGCGGAGGCCTTCACGCCATCCCTGGAACCATTCGCGGCCGCCGCATTTAGGAAAGGCCCCGGCTTTACTCGCGGCCTAGCGGCGCGCCGCTCCATTCACCTGATAGAACCACCACAAACCCCCCGGACACCTGTAGAACCCCCCAGCCACCACCAGCCACCCCCTGAGCTGCCCCCTCACGGAATCCAGCTGCGTAGCCCCCCGCAGTGACTTGGTATTTCCCCGGCTTGCGGCCCCCCCTCCCCCTGATACACCATCCACCTGCCAGCTACACAGCAATCCCCCCCGGACACCAGCAGGACCCCCCACTTTCCCTAGGGCTTGAACTGCATCCCGGTAGCTACCGGCGCACGCTTCCTAGAAGTAGGACGTGTGGCCCACGGGATGTAGATAGGTAGGGCCCCCCCACACCCCCTTCACTGCTGCAACCTGCCAGCCGCTCATCTATCCCCCCCTTGACACCAGCAGGACCCCCCTCTTCCCTAGGGCTAGAACTGCATCCTGGTAGCTACCGGCGCACGCTTCCTAGGAGGAGGACCTGTGGCCCACGGGATGTAGATAAGTAGGGCCCCTCCACCCCCCCTTTCATTGTCGCGATCGAGTGGCCCCCCGCACCTCCCCTCCAGATACCAGCTTGCTACCCCTGTGTAATTGGGTCACCTACCACCCTCTCCTGACTCAATAACTACCAGTTGGCAATCCCCCCCCCCTTGAGGTCACCACCCTGGCTCTTGCGCCGGAGTGGTAGCCATCTTGCAACACCCAAGCCCCATTCCCCCCTTCCTCAATACTATTTAAACTTGATCCAGGGTTCGCCCGATTGCCTCTCAAGGGGTCAGGAGGGATTTTTTTTCCCTGTCCTAGCATATTGGCATAGCACGGCCAGGTTTTTTTTTGCATTCCTATGGACCAATCCAGGATCAAGGATTAAGTTAATCCTTGAAAATTCCCCCCCTTCTCCCCCTGGTGTTTGGCGACTATGGTTAATCTGCAATATTCTGCAGAAACCATTCGGGATCTGAGGCAATTTGCCGCAATACTACCAGCCATCACTAGAAAAGCCCTAAGAACTGAGCAACTTTTGAGAATCGATCGACGATCGACTATCAAAAATCTCAGCCGTTTACCCCAGCCTAAGCATATATCATGTGCTTTGATTAACACAAGGTCGGCAGTAAAACACCGACTGGAAATCCATGATTTCATTCTACAATACGATTTAGACTGCCTGTTTATTACAGAGAGCTGGCTCACAGCCGACTGTAACACCATTCTAGGAGAACTGGTGCCAGAAAACTATCGTATTATAACTGAAAACAGAATAGGGCAAAGAGGAGGAGGACTGGCGGTGATCCATAAGACTCGTCTTGCGATCACTAAACCAGTCCTTCAAAACCCTCTTCCACCCTTACTCTGCAACTACAATCAAACTCCCAGGAGACCGTCCGGATTCTACTCTGCTATAGGCCACCTGGCCCAAAATCGCAGTTTCTCCCATCATTGACAGACTTTATCTCCACCTATACCCTTAACAGCAAACATCTTTTGCTGCTCGGGGACTTCAACCTCTGGGCTAACTCCCCGCAAGACCCTATTGCCGACGCCTGCATTGATCACCTTGAAGGATTAGGGCTACAACAACTAGTATGTGGGCCCACACATGCTTCAGGTCACACACTTGATCTCATTTTCAGACAAGATCTGGAAATAGAAATCTTGGAAAATGAACCGTTGCCATGGACAGATCACAATGCAATTAAATTCATTATTTCCGATTTCCCTCCCTTAACTAAAACATCAAATCCAGTGACAGCACACTGGACTAGATGTCAGAAGAAGCTCCATTTGGAACTCTTCAAAACCACATTAAGGAAGAAAATAATTACAATTCAACCGAACCAAACGGCTGAAGAAACACTGGATACCATAAATACAGCCCTATTACAGTCAGCCGACTTAATAGCGCCGAAACGCAAAACCCGCATCCAGAAAAATAACTCCAGCTGGTTCAACGACCAACTGGCGTTACTGAAACAAGAGCGCAGAAGGGCGGAAGCCGCCTGGAAAATAAGCTCTTCAGATGAGAACCTCTTCATCTACAAGGAAGTAACAAGAAAATACCAAAAGGAAATCTTCAAAACCAAGAAAAACTATTTTTCTAAGGCTATCAACAGCGCCCTTAATCGCCCACGCGAACTCTTCAAGCTGGTCACTCAGACCATGAATCCAGGATGTCTTGAAGCCCCCAATTCGGACTCACAAGAATTTTGCAATGAATTGTCGGATTACTTCATTAATAAAATCGAGAAGATCCGACAAAGCATTCGGCAAAGTAATTCTCCCCTCAAGCCTCCCTGTAATTATTTACACAACACCTGCAGTAATTCACCACAACCAGGTAAGTTCACGCTGGAAACTATCTCTATCAAAGACACTAATAATATCATCGGTACTTTGCGTAACAGCACCGCGCCAAATGATATCATCCTCACTAAACTGCTGAAGGAATGCGCCGACATCCTGGCACCTTCTATCACGCAGCTTATCAACCAATCTTTTAGGGAGGGCATAGTGCCCTCCCAATTGAAGGAGGGTATAATTCGACCCATTTTGAAGAAACCCAACCTGGACCCCAAGGACCCACTCCACCGTCGTCCAATAACAGGCCTAAATGTACTCTCAAAGGTAATGGAAAAAGTAGTGGTACAACAGCTGCAACAGCATCTAGATACCCACAACCTACTTGACCCATTTCAATCGGGATTCCGACCTGGACACGGGACGGAAACCGCATTGCTCAAAATATGGGACAACGCTCTCGAGGCCGCAGACGAAGGAGAATCTTGTCTTCTGGTTCTGTTGGACCTAAGCG
This sequence comes from Rana kukunoris, assembly GCA_029574335.1. Lineage (NCBI taxonomy): Eukaryota > Metazoa > Chordata > Amphibia > Anura > Ranidae > Rana > Rana kukunoris. The sequence continues at coordinate 617,882,762 of CM056049.1, read as the reverse complement.
CAGCCTTCGACACAGTAGACCACAAGCTTTTATTGACTCGGCTATCTGAAGTAGCCAGAGTCGCAGAAGGCGATTTATCTTGGTTCTCCTCTTTTTTGGAAAACCGTTCGCAAATAGTGAAGCTGGGTCCCTTCACTTCTGCGAAACGCACATTATCGTGCGGAGTCCCTCAAGGATCCCCTTTGTCGCTGGTGTTATTCAACATCTATCTTCGCCCTCTTTTTGAGATTATTAGCAGCCAAACACTGCTTTACCACTCATATGCAGACGACACGCAACTGTATTTCCGCATTTGCAAGAAAAAGGATCATCACCTCAATCTAGAGACATGCCTCTCTTTGATAGAGGACTGGATGACAAAGAGTTATCTTAAACTCAACGGAGCGAAAACCGAACTTCTCCTGTTTCACGCCAAGCGTATGAATCAACCTGCAACAACCTGGACCCCCCCGCCCATTCTGGGCAAAATCATCACCCCTAGCGACAAAGTCAAAAGTCTTGGGGTCATCTTTGACTCCTACATGACAATGGACGCACAAATAGGGTCAGTAGTCAGCGGATCTCACCATCTGCTGTGCCTACTACGCAGGCTTACTCCTTTTATTCCCAAGGAAGACTTGGCGGTCGTGGTGGGAGCAATTGTAAACTCAAGATTGGACTATGCAAATGCCCTTTACCTCGGACTCCCCAAGTACCAAATCGCTCGTCTACAAGTCGTTCAAAATACGGCCGCCAGACTTGTGACTGGAAAAAAACCTTGGGAATCAATCTCACCTTCACTGAGAGCACTTCACTGGTTGCCAGTAAAAGACAGGGTCACTTTTAAAGCACTCTGTCTAACGCATAGATGTATCCATGGGAATGCCCCCCATTATCTATGCGAAAAAATAAAAGCTCATAACCCCAATCGCGTTCTGCGATCCACCAATCAAAATCTGCTACAGATACCGAAAGCCAATTACAAGTCCAAGGGAGAAAGAAGATTTGCGGTCCAAGGTCCCAGACTATGGAACGCTTTACCAACCAGTATTCGGTTGGAGGAGAATCACTTAGCATTCAGGAGAAAGATCAAGACTCATCTCTTTTGATGCCGAAGGAGACAGGAACAACAAGCGCCCAGAGGCGATTATGTTCGCATGAGCTGCGCTATATAAGTTTTCATTCATTCATTCATTCACAAACCGGCACCCGGCTATTGAAAAAAAAAAGAAAAAAAAAGGCATGGGGTCCCCTTCCCCCAGCCCAGAAAGTTATACCTTTTTAATTGCGGGGGGAACAATCTGAGCTATAATAGAGTACAGTCTTATGTTCTGCATATAGTTACCCAAGAATGTACTTAGGTACTAGTGTTGCTCACGAATATTCGCATTGCGAATATTCGCTACGAATATTGCATATTCGAGTATTCGCGAATATCTCGAATATCGCGGCGAATATTCGCTATTTCGAATATTCGATATTTTTCAAATTTCGCAAAAAAAATTCGCAATAAAATTCGCAATAGCGAAAATTCGCAATTTTTTTTTTTTATCAAATATCACGAATATTCGATATTAACGAATATTCGCAACCGCATATGTGAAATTTCGCTTTTTTTTTATATAAAATATACCGAATATTCGTAAATATCGAATATTCGTGATATTTTATAAAAAAAAAAAAAAAAATCGCGAAATTTCACATTAGCGAAAATTCGCATTAGCGAAAATTCGCATTGGCGAAAATTCGCAATTTTTTTTTTTTTTTTTTATAAAATATCACGAATATTCGATATTAACGAATATTCGCGAATATTCTTCGAAATATTCGCGAAATATTGCGAAATCGAATATGGCGTATTCCGCTCATCACTATTAGGTACAAGCAGAAACATTGACAAAGGCAATTAAATGAAAACAAACCCACCAAAGGTCCCAATTATGCAAGCTTAACAATGAAGAAAAGCTCACCTAACCTCTGGGGATATATCCCCAAATGTAGGGGGTCCATCATTCAACCGTACCCACTGCACCCATCACCCTGCACCTTCTGGCAGTAGCTGCATATTCATACAATTTGGTTTCCATTGCTCTCATCCCTACAAAGCAGGGATAAGAAACTGAGAGATCGCATAGTAAAAGCAACACACATTACACATATTACACATAATAAGGCACACATTTAACCCCCTGATCGCTCTAGATGTTCTGCGATCTACCATATATATGTAATACCTCCTCTTAGGACAGCTGCTAGCACTGATCACGTCCCATATGACTATGCAAAAAGCAATACTTATAAAGGAAATGCTGCATCTGTATGTTAGTATGTGTGCCTTATTGCAATGATACAAAATAAATAAAATGTCTGCGTGCAAAAGAATATTTTTTACCATAAAGAATGTAATCAATTAGTGGGAATAGTGGGTTTTCAGTGGATTAGTTCCCAGATGATATAAGATGGGATCTTTTTATTAAATAATTTTAAATATATATATTTTATATTTTTTTTATGTAAATTTTTATTTGTGCAGCAGCAAAATTTGTTTATGGGGTAGCTATTAGGAGTCCTTAATGCCCTTACACACGATCGTTTCGTCTGATGAAAACGGAACGATGGATTTTTTCATCAGATATCCGATGAAGCTGACTTTTATCAGTCTTGCCTACACTCCATCGGTTAAAAATCCGATCGTGTCCAACGTGGTGACGTAAAACACAACGACGTGCTGAGAAAAATTAAGTTCAATGCTTCCGAGCATGCGTCGACTTGATTCTGAGCATGCATGGATTTTTGACCGATGGATTTCCCCACAGACGATCGTTTTTTTCAGTTTTTTATCCATAAGAAAATTTTTAAAGTATATTGTATTTTTTTTCACCGATGGAAAACAAACCCACACACGATCGGTTTGTCCGATGAAAACGGTCCATCGGTCCGTTTTCATCAGACAAACCGATCGTGTGTACAGGGCATAAGTGTCTCACACTTTGTCTCACAAGGAAGGCATCACTCTGAGCAGTATTCATTACAGTGTTGCCAACACTTCCAAGTGAAATTTACTGGCAAGATGCCAAAAATAAGAAACCGCACCAATTTTTGACTGACATTTCAAAAAAAGTACCTTCAAATGGCTGTTTTCGGTGCTAAACTGTGCAGCTATTTGCCTTTAAAGTATAAGTGTGTAGCTAGTGCTATTAGCAATGTGTTTAAGTTAAACACAAGTCAAAAAACGAATTTCTCTGTTTACATGAAGGTCAGGTTAATATAACCCAGCCAGCACAGAGTTCCCCCTTACAGTGCAAGGGAGAACTCTGTGGACCCTGATGTAAAGGACAATGCCACAAATCATGATCTCTGATGTAAGGGGGGGCTCTGCACTCCTCTTTACATTAAAGTTCCCACGTACTGCAGCATTATCCTTTACATTAGGGTCCGCAGAGTTCTCCCTTGCACTATAAGAGGAAATCCTGCAGACTCTGATGTAAAGGGAAACATTGGGAACTCTAATTGCAGAAGGTAATCTCTGGTCACCAGAGTCCCCCCTCTAGAGTGAGTTAATGATATAAGGGGGAACCTTTATTTCAGTGCCCCCTTACATTATTGTGCTCACTCCCCCCCTTACATCAGTGACCACTCCTCAGACTGACCTGCTCTCAGGTGCACCGTGCAGGGCTCAGTCAGGCAACTCCAGCTTGGTGGCTCTGGTTTTATTCTATAGTCTACCCAGTCCACACACATCTGACTTCTCTTGTGATCTCCAATCTGGCGGTGCTCCCACTCTTGACTCCCCTCCAAGCTCCCCCTCAGAGACTGCAGATATGATAAAAGATGACATGGTAAAAGATTGCAGACATGATAAAAGACAAGAGATGGTCAGAGATTGCAGACATGGCACAGAACATGGTCAGGGCATACAGAAATGGCACAGGACATGGTCAGAGGATGTGGACATGGTCAGAGGGTATGTACATGGCACAGGTGGTCAGAGGATATGGACATGGCACAGGTGGTTAGAGGATATGAACAAAGCACAGGTGGTCAGAGGATATGGACATGGCACAGGTGGTCAGAGGATATGGACATGGCACAGGTGGTCAGAAGATATGGACATTGCACAGGTGGTCAGAGGATATGGACAGGGCACAGGTGGTCAGAGGATATGGACAGGGCACAGGTGGTCAGAGGATATGGACAGGGCACATATGTTTAGAGGATATGGACAGGGCACAGGTGGTCAGAGGATATGGACAGGGCACAGGTGGTCAGAGAAAATGGACAGGATACAGGAGGTGGTTAGAGGCTGAGGACAGGATACAGTCATGCAGACAGAATACAGGAGATGGTCATGCGGACAGGATACATGAGGTGGTAATGCGGACAGGAGACAGGAGATATCAGAGAGACAGCAGGCAGAGATTGCATACAATAATTTTGTACAACATCTCATCACTACCATTTTTGTCTGAAAATTGCTGCCTGTGCCTGCCTGTGGCAGCCAGTCAAGCAATGGATGGATGTTTCAGCCAGGCCAGGGGTCCAGTGGTGGGACTCAGTTCAAAACAAGTTGACTTGTAACTATGCATTCGCAGCTGCATTCCACTCACTCACCAGGAGGCTGCAGCCAGGGCAGGGTGTGGTGCTCAGTGCTGGCCAGTGGCACTGGTCAGGGGGGCTTATGTGTGCAGGCTCATGATCGGATTGTCTAGAGGATTTTCAGAGTTCACATGCACCGTTCTCACCTGAGCCTGTCGCAGCCATTTTTACTGGCACTGTTCGGCTCCTATGTACATTTTACAGGCTACACTGATTCATTATCATATGGATTTTGGTATAAAGGTGCACACACAACACTCATTGGTTAGGTGGTGTGAGCATCTGGGTTAGTCCAAGGCTGTCGTTTCCCCTGGCCCTTTCTTTGACCGGGTGAAACAGTTTGTTCCAGACCAACATTTAATCCCATTGCTAGAATTCAGCATAACTTGCGGGTTTCACTCTTAAACATGTGCATCTTACCCCTGATGAGTGTCAGGAATCCAAGAAACGCGTCAGACCTTCAAATAAGGGGGCCTATCTAAAGCTTGTTTTAATTATGAATTTCAGCAATATTGCTCTTTCTTGTCTGTATATGTATCATGTTTTGTATTTTTTAATGTAAATTTATGGACTCATGTATTTATTTGTAAGAATTGTATTAATCATGTCCATCAATTTATTTGCATTAAATTCATTATTATTATTACAAATTATATACTAAACTTTACTGTACTATATATTTTTTTTATTATGCTCTAAAAATCATGGACTGCCCTACTACATTATTAGGGATGGAAGCATGGCATTATTATATCATAGGATAAATAGGTTACTATTTCTAAAAATAAAATAAACCGCTAATTTTTAACGGAGAAGTGATTTCAATGATGCTTAAAGTGAAACAATAAAAATGAAAAGTTCCTTGAAATATAGTGTGGGGGGAGGGGTCCCATTAGTCTGTCTGTAAAGTGGCACACCTGTACCATGTATAAAACCTATTGCAGCAAAACTGACATATATAAAGACAAGACACTTACAAATAAATGTAAAGCTTTCTTGGAAAGAAAAACCCATTGTCAGCATTACAAAAATGTGAAAACTTCTTATGCCGCGTACACACGATCACTTTTTGCGAAGGAAAAAAAACGACGTTTTCAATCATGAAAAAAAACAACGTTTTTCAAACTTCATTTTCCAAAACGACGTTGCATACACACTATCGTTTTTTCCAAAAAGTCTAGCAAAGCTCCGTGACGTCCATCACGTACGACGGACCTATAAAGGGTAATTTCCATGCGGAAGACGGCCTCTTTTGCTGATATCGTGTTGCTGCGTGTTAGTAAAAGTATGGTGAGAGACGATTCGGGCTTTTCACTCTTTGTGCTTTAACCACTTGACCACTGGGCACTTAAACCCCCTTCCTAACCAGACCAATTTTCAGCTTTCGGTGCTCTTGAATGACAATTACTCAGTCATACAACATTCTACCCATTTGAAATTTTTGTCCTTTTTTTCACACAAATAGAGCTTTCTTTTGGTGGTATTTGATCACCTCTGGGTTTTTTATTTTTTGCGCTATAAAAGAAAAACGACTGAAAATTCTGTAAAAAAAAAAAAAAAAAACTTGTTTCTGTCATATTAGTGGGTTATTTCTCACACACAGCATATGCATACCACAAATTACACCCCAAAACACATTCTGCTATTCCTCCCGAGTATGGCGATACCCCATGTGTGGGACTTTTACACAGCGTCGCCACATACAGAGGCCCAACATGCAGGGAGCGCCATCAGGCGTTCTGGAACACCCAGACCAATTCTGACATTTCTCTCCTACATGGAAAAATCATCATTTATTTGCTAGAAAATTACATATAACCCCAAAACATTATATACCTGTATGCTTTTTTAGCAAAGACCCTAGAGAATACAATGGCGGCCTTTACACTTTTTATCTCGCACGGTATTTTCGCAGAAATTTATTGAACGCGTGTTTTTTTAAAAAAAAACTGTTTTGAGCTTAAAACAAAACAAAACAGTAAAGTTAGCCCAATTTTTTTTCAAAATGTGAAAGATGAAGTTATGCCGAGTAAATAGATACCCAACATGTCACACTTCAAAATTGCGCACACTCGTGGAATGGCGCCAAACTTCGCTACTTAAAAATCCCCATAGGCGGTATTGCAGAGTATTGGGGTATTGCAAAGTATCATGCAGGGTATTGGGGTATTGCCGAGTATTGGGGTATTGCCGAGTATTGGGGTATTGTTGAGTACTGGGGCATTGCTGAGTATTGGGGTATTGTTGGGTACTGGGGTATTGTTGGGTACTGGGGTATTGTTGGGTACTGGGGTATTGTGGGGTACTGTTGGGTACTGGGGCATTGCCGAGTACTGGGGTATTGCCGAGTACTGGGGTATTGCCGAGTACTGGGGTATTGCCGAGTATTGGGGTATTGCCGAGTATTGGGGTATTGTTGGGTACTGGGGTATTGTTGGGTACTGGGGTATTGTTGGGTACTGGGGTATTGTGGGGTATTGTTGGGTACTAAGGTATTGTTGGGTACTGGGGTATTGTGGGGTATTGTTGGGTACTGGGGTATTGCGGGGTATTGTTGGGTACTGGGGTATTGTTGGGTACTGGGGTATTGTTGGGTACTGGGGTATTGTTGGGTACTGGGGTATTGTGGGGTACTGGGGTATTGTGGGGTATTGTTGGGTACTGGGGTATTGTGGGGTATTGTTGGGTACTGGGGTATTGTTGGGTACTGGGGTATTGTTGGGTACTGGGGCATTGTTGGGTACTGGGGTATTGTGGGGTATTGTTGGGTACTGGGGTGTTGTTGGGTACTGGGGTATTGTTGGGTATTGTTGGGTACTGGGGTATTGTGGGGTACTGGGGGATCGCTGGGTACTGGGGGATTGCTGGGTACTGGGGATTGCAGGGTACTAGGGGATTGCAGAGCTGGGATGGATTGAGGGATGGCTGGATCTGTGACTGCATTTGTCACAGATCCAGCCACAGCTCAGCTGCTGACACCCCGCTCCCCCCCTCTCCTCACACACTGTACCGAACGGTACAGAGAGGAGAGGGGGGAGAGGGAGGAACCGGCGTCATCAAATGACGCCGGTTTGTTTACAAGTGATCGCGCTGTCATTCGACAACGCGATCACGTGGTAAACGGCCGCTACCAGCGGCAATTTACCGTGATCCGTGATGCGCCGGGTCTTCTAGCCGGCGAGCACGGACACTTTCGCGAGCGCGTCCCAGGGGACGCGCAATCGCGGAAGTGCACGACGATGTCTCAGGGACGTCGTGTCAAAGTAACTCCACCGCGCCGTAGCAGTAAAATGCTTATGGCGCGGTGGGGAAGTGGTTAATATTGTTTACTGTCGTACAATTTGTGCTTTTGGGGTCGTATTTGTGTTACAGTGCTTGTTTTCAGATCGTATCTGTTTTGGCAGTGCGTTCTTGTCTACACGTTCCTGTTTTGCAGGTCCGTTCTTCAGAGGCCTTTCTGTACTTCAGAGCAGTGTTTTAGTGCGATCTGATTTGACGACCGTTTTCTAGCCATGTTGCTGGTACTTTCTATTCGCCGAGATCGTGCTGTGCTTCTAGTTAGGATGTGTGCTGCATCCCGGCTCAAGTCCTTGAGGAGGGCGAGGAGGACTTTGTGGGCCAAGAACTGGTTTCTTCGCAGGGACCAGTTCTCTCATATGCCTCTGCTGCGGGAGATCCAAGAAAATAACCCCGATGATTTCAGGAATTTTCTTCGGATGTCTGACCCCGTATTCCAGCATCTTTTGGCTTCGGTGTTGCCATATATCACCAGGCAGGACACTGTTATGCGGGAAGCCATCACTGCTGAGCAGCGGCTAGTTGCTACCTTGAGGTACCTGGCAACAGGGAGAAGTCTGCAGGACTTGAAGTTCTCGACGGGCATCTCCCCCCAGGCTCTGGGCCTCATAATTCCCCAGACCTGTTCTGCTATCATTCATGTTCTGCAGGAGGACTATATTAAGGTAAGTGGTGCCCTTTAAATGCACAAACTATGTTTTATTTTGTCTTTTGTATTTGTTTCATTTATTTTTGTTTAACCACTTCCATACCAGGCACTTACGCACCTTCCCGCCCAAGCCAATTTTCAGCTTTCAGCACTGTCGCAATTTGAATGACAATTGCGCGGTCATGCTACACTGCACCCAAACAAAATTGGCGTCCTTTTTTCCCCACAAATAGAGCTTTCTTTTGGTGGTATTTGATCACCTCTGCGTTTTTTTTTTTTGCGCAACAACTAAAAATAGAGCGAAGATTTTGAAAAAAAAATAAAGTTTTTATTTTTTTCTGTTAATTTTTGTGTAAATGAGTATGTTTTCTCTTTCAATTACGGGCACTGATATGGTGGCACTGATGGGCACCGATGAGGTGGCACTGATGGGCACCGATGAGGTAGTTCTGATGGGCACCGATTAGGTAGCACTGATGGGCACTGATAGGCGGCGCTGGTATGGGGCACTGATGGGCACTCATGGGCGGCACTGATGGGCACTCATGGGCGGCACTGATGGGCACTCATGGGCGGCACTGATGGGCACTCATAGGCGGCACAGGTGGGCACTCATAGGCGGCACAGGTGGGCACTCATAGGCGGCACAGGTGGGCACAGGTGGGCACTCATAGGCGGCACAGGTGGGCACTGATAGGCAGCATAGGTGGGCACTGATAGGCGGCACAGGTGGGCACTGATAGGTGGCACAGGTGGGCACTGATAGGTGGGCACTGGGCATGGATTGGCACTGTGGGGTGGCACTGACAGACACTGGGGTGGCACTGATGATCACTGAGGGGTGGCACTGATGGATCAATGTTGCCAATCAGTGCCCATGTGTGGGCACTGATTGGCATCATTTTTTTTTTACTGCCCCCCCTTTTTTTTTTTTGCTGACTTATTTTTTTTTGTAATTTTTTTTTTTTTTTGCCCCTTTTTTTGGTATTTTTTTATTTCCCTGGTGGTCTAGTGTGGCGATCCGAGGGGGGGCTGCGCTGATAAACAATCAGCGCGAACCCCCCCTGTCAGGAGAGCCGCTGATCGGCTCTCCTCTACTCGCGTCTGTGTGATTGGACACGGCTGATCACGTGGTAACGAGGCTCCGCCGGAGACTCGTTACCGAGATCGGAGGTGCAGGGTGTCAGACTGACACCCCGCATCACCGATCGCCGCGCTGCGCGCCCGCACGGGCGCGTGCGGCATGAAATCGTGCAGGACGTTTGAGAACGGCCTGTCACGATTTCATAACCACTTCCCGGCCGTAAATCGGCTATTGGCCGGGCGGGAAGTGGTTAAACAGTCCCTAATTAACCTGTTTGTGATCTGCTGGGAATGTTCCCTTTCATCTCCATGCATGCTGTATTCATTTTATATTTGCTCCTACATGCATCTTTTGTTTTGCCATCTTTTGTTCCAAACCAACCTAGCCTAGTCCCCTATATCCCCCTATATTTTTGTCCCCTATTGAAGTGCTGTCTATAGAAGTCCCTATATCCCCCTATATTTGTGTCCTCTATTGTAGTGCTGTCTATAGAAGTCCCTATATCCCCCTATATTTTTGGCCTCTATTGTAGTGCTGTCTATAGTAGTCCCTATATCCCCCTCTATTTTTGGCCTCTATTGTAGTGCTGTCTATAGAAGTCCCTATATCCCCCTATATTTTTGGCCTCTATTGTACAACACCCCCCCCCCTCTTTATTTTATAATTGTATAAATTACCTTCTATTTTTTTCTCAAACTCATCTTGGGCCTCCACTCACCTTATTTTTTGTAGGATTGTGACCATCAGAGGGTGTGATTTATCTGCTTTAGTGATCCCTTATTAGTTTGGCCATTTTTATTAATACTTCAAATTAATGATCGTTTTTTTTTCTAGGATCCAAGAATGTTTTGTGATGTTCTTTTTAGGAATGTTTGTTTGATTTTTATTTTTTGTATTTTTTGTATCTACAGTTCCCCACCACACCACAGGAATGGCAGACTGTGGCAGCGGACTTCTCCCAGCGATGGAATTTTCCTAACTGCGGAGGAGCCATTGACGGCAAGCACGTCCGCATCGTGCCACCACCCCATTCTGGATCCCATTATTTCAACTACAAAGGGTTCCACAGTGTTGTTCTGATGGCGGTGGTGTCTGCCAATTATGAGTTCCTGTATCTGGATGTTGGGAAAAATGGGCGGATGTTGGACGGTGGGGTCTTTGCCGAGTTTGCCCAACGGCTTCAGTCGGAGGACCTGGGATTGCCGCCTGCGGAGGAGAATGAAGAGGGTCTGCCCTTCATTTTTTTAGCTGATGAGGCTTTTGCATTGGGTCCCCACCTCATGAGGCCATTTTCCCAACGCGCCCTCACCCCTGAGAGGAGGGTGTTTGACTATAGACTGGCCAGAGGCAGACGTGTTGTTGAAAATGCCTTTGGCATCATGGCCAGCCGTTTCCGCCTATTTATGACCGCCATAAACATGGCAGAGTATAAGTTGAACTACATAATTATGTGTTGCTGCATTCTCCATAATTATTTGCGAAGACATTCTACAACTTATTCTAATGTTTTGCCTGATGAGCCAGTTGAGCTTCCAGAGGCGGCTTGTGAGGCTGACCATCCACAATTGCCCCCCGAAACGCACGTGCTGTGCGGCAGGCATATGTGGACTATTTTATGGGTAGGGGGGACATTCCAATGCCAGATCTTGGCTGAATAAATAAATTTCTTTTTTGCCTGAAACAGTCTCTTTTCTTTGTTCTTTAATTAATTTATAAGGTTTGTGTTTTTATTTTATCTCCTAGGTCAGTGATGGCGAACCTTGGCACTCCAGATATTTTGGAACTACATTTCTCATGATTCTAATGCACTCTGCAGTGTAGTTGAGCATCATGGGAAATGTAGTTCCAAAACATCTGGAGTGCCAAGGTTTGCCATCACTGCACTATAGCAGTGAGGGCAAACCTTGGCACCCCAGATATTTTGGAACTACATTTCCCATGATTCTAATGCACTCTGCAGTGTAGTTGAGCATCATGGGAAATGTAGTTCCAAAACATCTGGAGTGCCAAGGTTTGCCATCACTGCACTATAGCAGTGAGGGCAAACCTTGGCACCCCAGATATTTTGGAACTACATTTCCCATGATTCTAATGCACTCTGCAGTGTAGTTGAGCATCATGGGAAATGTAGTTCCAAAACATCTGGAGTGCCAAGGTTTGCCATCACTGTCCTAGGTTATCATAGTGCCATGTGTTTGTGATGGACTGAAATAAATATCCATCATTGCTTAATGTTCTCAGCATACATTTGTTTGAGGTATTTTCTATTCACCATTGAGCTTAAATAACAAGACACACATATTTTACTGAACATATTTTTATTTTATTTTTAGACATCTTGAAAAAGATTATAACTTTTTAACATAAAACTTTTTATTTTTTGCTTACAAAACAAATACAATATTTTTTTTTTTTTTTTTGGTTTCTTTATTCCAAAAATACAATTGTTTTTTCTCCTTATTCCAAAAATACAATCACTTTTTTTTTTGTTTTGTTTTTTACATTATTCAACAATTAAAATCACTTTTTTTTCGTTATTTTTATTATTTTTTTCTGTAATCAACAATAAAAAATGTTTTATTTTTTTTTCTAAACAAAACCTGTATAACATGTTTTCATTTCCAAAATAAAAACAAAACAAATCAAAGCCTACCCAAATAATCAATTACATGTTTAATTTGTAGCTCCACCCCTTTTGTTTTTTCGATCACTTGTCTTGCAGTGACCCGGATGTCCTCTTTTTTTTTCCCTGCAGGACCATATTTCGGACAGCACAAACTGGGCAGCATCCCTGTCCATTGTCGCTGCACGACTTGCTCCTAAAATGTGGGTCAAAAAAAGGTATTAAAATTAGGAAGACCTACATCTAGATTACCTGTGTATGGGTGTTATCTTGAAACTTTACCGGATGTGGTGGCAGGGTCATCATCCCTCGGGGGTGGGGCTTGGGAAGTTCCGTCCTGCCTTGTTGATTCCCCGCGCCCTAGGAGATTGAAGATAGGGAAAAAAGAAAGGTAAAAGATTATAAAGAGATATGACTGAGAAATAAAAATACAAGTACAGAGTATATAAACATGTGCAGAATCCACTGCTGAGCAGACTCTCCATTTTCAGTTTTTTGGTCATATTTACTAAGCTTTTCACATCTACTTTTCTTTAGGTACAAATCTACATTACAAAAGATCACAAGTGAAGTCACATTACACCAAAAATGACACGAGATTCCTGTTTGGGGACACATGAATTGGTCATAGGAGTTTGTTCAAATTCTAAAAAGTACAAAGACGTTTTTTTGGTATGATATAGTGTTTATACACTCCATTTTGTCCATGCGAACTAGGCGCATGATGCAATTTAGCACGAAGATTGTCGTTTAGTAGGACGAAAAACAACGAATGAACGACGACTTCTCCGACCACTTTTTGTGCCCACAAACAAAGATACAGTACAACCTGAAATTAAAAGCACATGGCACAATTAACAAACACCACAAATGTGGCCACATAAAAAATACTTACTTTTTGCCCAAATCAGCCTATTGATTTGATTGAGTTGTTCAGGCTCTCTTTTTTTGAGGTCTGACCACCTCTTTCTCAATTGCTCTCTAGTCCTGCGTTGGCCAAATTGTTCATGCAGCCTCCTGATCACCTTCTCCATGATGTCGGCCTTCACCTTATTTGGATGCAGGTAAGGGCCATGCTTCCCATCATAATCCTCCCTTTGTAATATGGTGACCATCTCCACCATCTCCTGGAAGGCCATGTTTGAGGCCTTGTACCTCCGCCGGGATCGTCCGGTTGCCTGGGCCTGGCCTGCCTGATGGCTTGAGCTTGCCATATTTCTCGACCATAAAACACACCCACAAAGAAAGATCGAGAAAGGGGCGTGGAAAAGACCGAAACGTCAGGGGCGGGATCTCGTGCATCGCGTCACACGTTCGCGCCGTTTAAAGGGATCCCACGTCATTGCAAGCGCCGTTCACAATCTGCGGAAAAAGGCGGAAGAGACAATCGGATCATAAGACGGTACGTAGCTGGATTATGGACATTAATAATATTAGGGAACAGTGGATGATTGTGTGGGCTAGAAGATATGGGGGGTTATTTACTTAAAGGAAAAGCCACTTTGCACTACAAGTGCACTTGGAAATGCAGTCGCTGTAGATCTTGATGAGGACATGCAATGAAAATTAAAAACAGCATTTTAGCATGCACATCATTGGATGATAAAATCAGCAGAGCTTCCCCTCTTTTCTGATCTACCCCTCTCAGATTTATACAACGATTGCACTTCCAAGTGCACTTTCAGTGCAATTGAAGTGCAGAGTGTATTTTCCTTTAATAAATAACCCCCATGGTGTTAAAAACTAATTAGTAGTAGTGGCTTGACTGACACTAGACTTTGGTTTTTGTTTTGTACATGCAGAAATAATGGAGGCCTTTAAGGAACCCGATTTTCTAACTGAATTTATCCAGAGATGGAAGGAACATCCAGTGCTCTGGCAATCAAAAAGCAAAATCAATAAAAACAAAGATGCCCAGAAGAAAGCAAAGGAGACCCTGCTTGAATTTGTAAAGACAAGGGTCCCCAACGCAACATTGGAGACTGTGAAGGCAAAAATCAATTCGCTTCGGGGCACCTACATGACCCAACGGGCACAAGTCCTGGCCTCGATGAGATCTGGGGCTGCAGCTGACAGCATCTACAAGCCAAACCTGTGGTACTATGGTCAGCTGCAGTTCCTGGATGATCACATTGAGTCCAGGCCATCCCTGTCTACCCTTCCCCCAAGGAGGCAGTCCAGGCTTCCCTGCTCCTCCAGTGTTCCCTGCAGTCAGACCTCCAGTGTTCCCTGCAGTCAGCCCTCCAGTGTTCCCTGCAGTCAGCCCTCCAGTGTTCCCTGTAGGCAAGAACAGGCAACCTCAGAGGAAGAGCCTGAGTTATTACTGGAGGACCCTGATTTTGACCCATGGAGCCAGGTATTGCATTTTCATATTCATTTTTAAAATGCAAAGTATAATAATGATGAGTAATTAATGTTACAAGTGATCGAAATTATATAAATGATTTCCCAAAAAATTAGGAACATATCACTAGGCAATAGTGGAAAAACAGAATGGGGACAAGATACATAAATGCAGAGGTCATAATGAATGTGTGTGATTTTCTGGTACGCCATTAGGTACACCATACAGTGGCCGCAGATGTTAAACACCCTTTTTGGCCATTAACATTTTGTCCACCCCAAAGTAAAAAAACGGTTGGGTAAAGGCCCCCTACTTGGGAATTTCAGACAGCATCAACCCCCCCCCCCGCCCCCCAGCTCCAGGGGCCACATATCTAAAGCTGTGTAAGGGGCCACATAATTAGGGATGGAGGGCCTGTGGTAAATATATTTTAGCATTCAATTATGATATGTCATTAAGTTAAAAATGTGTGTGATGAATGAAGCCAAAAAATAAACTATGTCCCTTTTTTATTATACACAGGCAGAGCAAAGCCAGGAGAAGGAAGGCCCCACAGGGAGCCAGGGGGAGGCAGGCCCCGCAGGGAGCCAGGGGGAGGCAGGCCACGCAGGGAGCCAGGGGAGGCAGGCCCTGCAGGGAGCCAGGACAGGGCAGGCCCCCACTGGGAGCCAGGAGGTGGCAGGCCCCAGTGGGAGACAGGAGTCACGCCAGCGTGATTGCATCTCCCAAATCCCTCCTATCCGGAATCCAGCAAAAAGGGTCAGAAGGCTGATGCAAATGGAGGAGGAGAATAAATGGAAAGGTGGGGAAAGGTGGGGTAGCAAACCCCGGGACTTTAAACGGTGTCCAAATAAATGAATAAACAAATGTTAAGAAAATATACAAAATTTATTACAATTTATACATACAAAGATTGACATAACAATGTTTAGAATAAAATAACCAAATGATGGTCCATAACGAACCAATGTGGCTCACACTAAGGGCCACTGAAGTCCCTATGCTTGACTGTTGCCCAACAGGTTTCACCCAGGGCCGGGCTTCATCAGGGGCTTAGTACAGGGGGAGAAACTACAAAATAATAAAAAAGGAGAAAACACATTAATTAAACAATAAAGCCAATTGCTCATTAGAAGGGACTAGATTGCAAAGTCCGGTCCGAAAAAAATGATTATATAGCACACAAAGGTACATAAAGCAGTAAACGTTTTTAACACAAAAACGATAAATGACGGGAATGTGAATAATGTTAGCAACAATATAACATGCATATAATTTGCATAATAACAGCAATAAAACAAGACGAACAACACTCACCCTCAGAGATCGGCTAAAGTCCAGACACACAGCAACCAATTATGGATGTAATTGATATCAAATTGAA
Organism: Rana kukunoris; assembly: GCA_029574335.1. NCBI lineage: Eukaryota > Metazoa > Chordata > Amphibia > Anura > Ranidae > Rana > Rana kukunoris. The sequence goes on along the minus strand of CM056049.1, from coordinate 617,866,806 downwards.
GAGAGATAATGAATATAATTCCTAACTAATTCGCCAAAGAAAGAAGGGGGGGGGGGGGGGGAAGAGATAAACCCTCAAGTTGGTCCTGTGCCCACAGATGATCAAGCTGCAGTAAGAAAAAGGGGAATGATGTTAAGTTCCTAAAAGTTATTATTAAATATACTGGATTAAGTAAGTTAAAAAGTGACTGGAGGAACAAATACATGCATCATGGGAGTGACCCCCAGATGCATGGATAGTTTTCCCCCAGTGTTCATAACATACCTAAGTGGTGTGTGCTGGTGGGGTCACAAATAGTTAATGGTTGAAGACAGAGAGAAAGAAGCCAAAAATCACTGAAGCCTCCACAGTCCTCAATGTATATAGTTTGGATTAGTCAGAGCCCACAGGCTCAATCTAGAGAAAAAAACATCAATTGATGAATTATCAGTAAAGTAGTATAACTTTAAACAAGTAAAGAATTCTATAGTATAAATTTAAGATAAGTCTGCATGGGGTTTGGGAAGGAATTTACCTAATGCGCCTGGATCCAAGATAAAAATCCTGAGAGAGACAGCATGGATTCAAAAATACCGACTGAATGTTTGACAGGAAGAATATGGCTTTTAAATACCCCTCGGCGGCGTCTGACGTGGCCGACGAGGGCGGGCAGTGAAGTAAATGCTGAGAAAGCCCCAACCAATCACGCCGCAAGCGTCAGGGGGAAAGGCGTGTCCCCGGGTCCCGGCACGCCCAGATAGGCGCGTCCGGCAGACAAAGAGGCACCCCCCACATAGATGCCGTTGGGGCAGAGTGCCCGGGCACCAAAGCGTCCGGCCAATCACGCCGCAAACGTCAGGAGGAGGGCGCGCCCCCGAGTCCCGGCCCGCCCAGATAGGCGTGTCCGGCAACAGAGACACGCTCCCTGTATAGACGCTGTTGGCGCAGAGTGTCCGGGCGCCATCTTTGATGCTGGAGGTTTGCCACTAAACCCCCCGCAAAGAAGTACGTCTGACCCTTCGAGAATGACAGAAGGGAAAACATGTTGGAACTGCTGCAGGACACAGGGGACCAGTGGGATCCCCAGCCCTGCAGCCCTGTCACCACACAGTGAGAGCGATGCGGGACGGGGAAAAAACCCCCGTTGCTCCGCCTATAGTGGGAGTGGCCAGCAAGAGCATTTCAAGTAAAGCTCACCACTGGGGGAAATAGCAGGCGCCATCTTGGATGGTGGCATGAACCCACAATCTGATGCGGTTCAGCCACTAGAATGATGGAGAATGGAATGGCCCGAATGTAGGGTGGAGTAATCAAGGCAATTAAACAAGGGATCTCCTAAAAAAGCCAGAAGTGACCATTAATGCTGTTCTGGAGCGCCCATGCTGCCCGTACAGCCTGTTCAAAACAATGGGAAAAGGACATAAATGAGGCATGCCCCCCCATAAAAAACTTTCTGGCGAAGGAATATTAAATCTCTCTGGGATATTGATAAAGTAAATTAAATGATAGTGACTCAATATCGATAATGGTTTTAAATAAAGGTTAAAAACTGTTCACAAAGTAAACAAATGAACATATAGGGGACAATAGTCCATATAGATTATCATCATGATGAAAAGTGGTAATACATATCTGGAGTTCAGCCTAGCCGAGGGTGACGTGTTAATACCTGTAAAACGCAATATTAGTTGTACATAACTGAGGTTTAACACAAAGATATTAATGCATTAGAAAAAAAAAAAAAAAAAGAGAAAAAGTTGGCTGATCAAAGGAAGGGCTTGTAGCTAAAACCGTCATTCAAACCTGGCGGTTTGAGAGCTGATAAACCGAATATCCATTTAGCCTCCCTTTGTAATAATACTTTATCAAAGTCACCTCCCCGATCGCCGGGGGGAATGTGTTCCAGAGCACGGCTGTTAAATTGATGGAATAGACCCATATGGCGACTGATTGGTGTCTCCATTTTTTTCTTTAGCACTAGGGATACATGGTCTCTGATGCGATGGTAGAAAGGTCTTTTGGTTTTCCCTATGTAAAATGAGTTACATGTGCATGTCATAATGTATACGATTCCGACAGACTGACAGTTTACTGCGAATCTAGGTTTGAATATCCTGCCAGTGGGAAGCACAATGCTTGATGCTGCATGGACATACCTGCAAAACTGACACTTGTGGCATGGTCTAGTCCCCATCTGTCCCCGAGATGGAACTGTTGGAGGGGAATGATGACTGTGAACCAGGCAGTCCCTAAGGGAATTTGAGCGTTTGAAGGTAATTTGTGGGTGATTGGTGAGATGTTTAGCCACCATGTCATCACCCATTAGAAGACCCCAATGTTTTTCCAGAATACCTCGTATTTGTTCATGGTTGCTGGAAAAACGTGTAATGAGCCGAGTACCTACATTGGTCTTTAGAGGTTTGGGATCATGTAGAAGAGATCTTCTGTTTTGTACCTTGGCTCTAGCGAAAGCCCTTTTGAGGCATCTCTGACTGTAGCCACGTTCTGTGAATCTTTGTAGGAGAATTTGAGATTCTGATATAAAATCAGTTTCAGAACTACAGTTTCTCCGCAGTCTCAAGTATTGTCCATAGGGGATACTGTCCTTGAGGGGTTTGGGATGGGAGCTGGATGCATGGAGTAAAGAGTTCCCAGCTGACGGTTTGCGAAACAGACCTGTCCCTATTGACCCATCATCATGGATTTTAATTGATAGATCCAGAAAAGTTAGTTGAGTCTGGCTACTGGAATACGTGAAGTTTAAATTAAATTGATTGATCATGAGGCTAGATATAAATGCCTCAAGGTCGTTACTGTGACCAGTCCAAATAAAAAAAATATCGTCGATAAATCGCCTCCAGAGAGGGATCTGTTTGAGATAAGGTTGAGTGGAGTCCTGGTGAAAAAGGTCACGCTCCCACCCCCCAGGTACAGGTTTGCATAGGAGGGGGCACACTTGGTCCCCATAGCAACACCCTGTACCTGGAGGTAGTGGGAGCCACCAAACAGAAAAATGTTGTTTGTTAAAACAAAACCAAGTAAATCCAATATAAAACGATTGTAGGTGACTGACACCTCACTGTTCTCTGAAATGAAGCCCTCCACAACCCTCAACCCCAATTGATGGGGAATGGAGTTGTAGAGGGCCTCCACATCAAGAGAAACCAGCCATGAGCCCGGAGGGACATTAAGTCCATCCAGAGTTCTCAAAAGATCCCCTGTGTCTTTAAGATAAGACACTAGCCCCTCAACATGAGGACGCAAAAAATCGTCGATCATGGCACTGGCCTGTTCCGTAAGGCAGCCATTTCCCGAAACAATGGGGCGGCCGGGTGGATGGTGTGCATCCTTATGGATCTTAGGTAGTGCATACAAAGTGGGGGTGCGGGGGGACACAACGTTTAGGTACTCCCATGTTTGTTTTGTGATAACTCCCTTATGATAGGCTGCACCAATAAGCCTATAGTATACAGAAGTCGTTAGTTTGAGATGGTTTGGTGACACCTTGCGGTACCAATCCGTGTTTTTGAGTATGGTGAGTACCATTAGCTCATAATTACTTGTATCCATCACCACCAAGTTGCCCCCCTTATCCGAGGGTTTAATGATTAAGGTGGGATTGCGTTGGAGATCACTGAGAGCCTTTTGTTGGGCTGGAGTTAGATTGGTTTGAGACGGATTGTGCCACTTAGTTTTCAAGATAGCTTGGGTGACCTGTTTAGTAAAGGCCCAGACACTGGGGTTCCCCTGGAGGGTTGGGAACATCCGCGATCTGGGTTTATAATTAATTTGTTTGGATGTTAAAGAGGGCAAGGGACTAACAGCCTCAATTTGTAATAACGGGAGGGGGCAACTTGCACGATCCATAAGATCTGCTTCAGACATGTCGATGTCATCAATGTGACCCTCCTCCCATAATTCCATCAATTCCTCCACTGCTTTGACATCTTCAATTGTCATCTTGTCCCAAAAAGGGTTAGAAAAATTGGTTGAATTTACCATGGGTTTGGGTTTATCAAACATGGTTTTCAGCATTAGTTTGCGAGCAAACAGATTAATATCTTTAATTAATTCAAAGTTGTCAACAACTTGAGTGGGACAAAACGACAATCCCAAACTCAAAACTGAGATTTGGTCGATTGTCAGAGGAGTGGAGGAAAGATTGATTATTTGGAAGTTGTTTTCAGAGTTGACGAGTTCACCAGATTGGGGTTGATACCCTTGTGGGGGTCCACAACTGGTTGTGAAGGTGATTGACTGAGACAAAAATCCCCCTGTGATGACCCCATATCTGCATCCGAGTGGTGCAAATTTGGTGCTGGTTGAGAAGAGTTTGAAGTGATTGCAGCCATGGAGGCTGAAACTCCCTCCATGGTGTTGGGGCGTGCATTTCTGGCGGTTGCTGCCCTAGTATTGATCTGTCCTCTGATGGTGCGTTTAGCTGTACTTATTGGTGCTGTACCTTTAGCCGTTTTCGCTGAAACATGCCATGATACTTTACATTTTGAGTTGTATTAGGGGGTTGAGTCAAGGGAACAGAGGATAAAGACGAGTCTGAATCCGTATATTCCGTTGAGGAGCCCTGTGTAATGGGTTTATTGGTATTTCTACTCGTAGTTGGACGTCTGCGATTTTTATTCGCAGAGGTCCAATTATAGGCCTGGCTGTTATCATAGGCTAATTTGTCACGTATGAATTTCTTTTCCTTGTTCTTTAATAGAGAAGAAACATAAGTTTCTAAATCAACTTTTAATGTAAGTTCACGAGTTGAAAAAAGTTCAGCGGTGGTAATAGCTGTATTTTCACTGTAAAGGTTTGCAATTTCAACATCGACAGCTGCCAAGTCTGATGTATACTGTTGACACAGTAGATCCATCATCCTGGCAGAGCAGCATTGCAGATTTTTTTCCCATTCAGATTTAAAATTGGGTGTTATATTGAAAATACTCGGAAATATTTGGATTCTTAATCCCCATGGGGTAATATTGTCATCCTGGTATTTGAGAAAATACCAGCGATTCCAATACAATCTGACCTTACGTTCCAGCATCCGTTGTAATCTAACGAAGAAGCGATCCATGGAAAGCCCCCCGCTGGATTTATTTTGGGTTTTCTGAAAAGTGGTCATAAGTCCTTCAAAAGCGTTCCCACAATAGTCAGCCATGATGGAGAAGAAGAGAAAAAAAAAAAAAAAAAAAAACACAATAATGAAAAAAGGTTATTACAAATGCATATATCTTAAGTGCAATCAGCAAAGTATAGGATTGAAAGAATCTACCATGCCTTGAGAAGATGATGGGTGGGTAACACTATAGTGATTAGAGAGTAGAATGTAGGCAGGGAGATATCAATCAAGGACACCACATCCCATAATGTATAATAAATGGAAAGGTGGGGAAAGGTGGGGTAGCAAACCCCGGGACTTTAAACGGTGTCCAAATAAATGAATAAACAAATGTTAAGAAAATATACAAAATGTATTACAATTTATACATACAAAGATTGACATAACAATGTTTAGAATAAAATAACCAAATGATGGTCCATAACGAACCAATGTGGCTCACACTAAGGGCCACTGAAGTCCCTATGCTTGACTGTTGCCCAACATGTTTCGCCCAGGGCCGGGCTTCATCAGGGGCTTAGTACAGGGGGAGAAACTACAAAATAATAAAAAAGGAGAAAACACATTAATTAAACAATAAAGCCAATTGCTCATTAGAAGGGACTAGATTGCAAAGTCCGGTCCGAAAAAAATTGATTATATAGCACACAAAGGTACATAAAGCAGTAAACGTTTTTAACACAAAAACGATAAATGACGGGAATGTGAATAATGTTAGCAACAATATAACATGCATATAATTTGCATAATAACAGCAATAAAACAAGACGAACAACACTCACCCTCAGAGATCGGCTAAAGTCCAGACACACAGCAACCAATTATGGATGTAATTGATATCAAATTGAAGAGAGATAATGAATATAATTCCTAACTAATTCGCCAAAGAAAGAAGGGGGGGGGAAAGAGATAAACCCTCAAGTTGGTCCTGTGCCCACAGATGATCAAGCTGCAGTAAGAAAAAGGGGAATGATGTTAAGTTCCTAAAAGTTATTATTAAATATACTGGATTAAGTAAGTTAAAAAGTGACTGGAGGAACAAATACATGCATCATGGGAGTGACCCCCAGACGCATAGATAGTTTTTCCCCAGTGTTCATAACATACCTAAGTGGTGTGTGCTGGTGGGGTCACAAATAGTTAATGGTTGAAGACAGAGAGAAAGAAGCCAAAAATCACTGAAGCCTCCACAGTCCTCAATGTATATAGTTTGGATTAGTCAGAGCCCACAGGCTCAATCTAGAGAAAAAAACATCAATTGATGAATTATCAGTAAAGTAGTATAACTTTAAACAAGTAAAGAATTCTATAGTATAGATTTAAGATAAGTCTGCATGGGGTTTGGGAAGGAATTTACCTAATGCGCCTGGATCCAAGATAAAAATCCTGAGAGAGACAGAATGGATTCAAAAATACCGAATACCGAATTATATGCATGTTATATTGTTGCTAACATTATTCACATTCCCGTCATTTATCGTTTTTGTGTTAAAAACGTTTACTGCTTTATGTACCTTTGTGTGCTATATAATCAATTTTTTTCGGACCGGACTTTGCAATCTAGTCCCTTCTAATGAGCAATTGGCTTTATTGTTTAATTAATGTGTTTTCTCCTTTTTTATTATTTTGTAGTTTCTCCCCCTGTACTAAGCCCCTGATGAAGCCCGGCCCTGGGCGAAACATGTTGGGCAACAGTCAAGCATAGGGACTTCAGTGGCCCCTAGTGTGAGCCACATTGGTTCGTTATGGACCATCATTTGGTTATTTTATTCTAAACATTGTTATGTCAATCTTTGTATGTATATAAATTGTAATAAATTTTGTATATTTTCTTAACATTTGTTTATTCATTTATTTGGACACCGTTTAAAGTCCCGGGGTTTGCTACCCCACCTTTCCCCACCTTTCCATTTATTATACATTATGGGATGTGGTGTCCTCGATTGATATCTCCCTGCCTACATTCTACTCTCAAATGGAGGAGGAGACCCAGGCCATGCTCCGTGAAGCAACTTTGGCCATCAGAGAGCCGCCCTGTGAAGAAGAGGGATTTGCAGCGCTCATCGCAGCCAAGCTTAAAAATCTTGAGCTGGGCCAGCGTGTGCGCTGCGAATCCATCATATTCCAGGCCATAAGCATGGCCACATTGGGACAGCTCAATGACGATATTGGCATTGGGCGGATTGGCACTCCTGTCGTTACTGCGCTTCCTGGTCCTGCTCCTTCTCCTGCTCCTGCTCCTTCTCCTGCTCCTCCTCTTCCTGAGCCTGCTCTGGCTCCTGCCACAACATTGGCTCCAGGAACACAGCCCCTGAGGACTCGGGCTGCAGGGAAGACTGCAGGGAAGACTGCAGGGAGGAAGAAGTGAGGAGATGGTGCCCCGAAGCGAATTGGTTTTTGCCTTCACAGCCTTCATTGTTTTCTTGGTGGACCCTTGTGTTTACAGCTTCAAGCAGGGTCTCCTTTGTTTTTATCCAGGCTTCTTTGTTTTTATTTGGTCTTGCTTTTTGTTTGCCAGATGGTTCTAATTTTTATTTATTTACCTTTTACCTTGAAGGGAAAAGACAGGAGGATGTTAGTCATGCATGTGCCACTTGTGAGGTGTGCATCACGGGAGGGGATAGTCATGCCTGACACCCATGTCACTCACCAACCAGCCAGCTGTCCCCATACATGTTCTGTTCGAAATCTGTGGGGATGGGGCTCTGATTGTATATGTAGCTGTCATGGGTGTCATGGGTAGTGTCATGTGTTGGGCTGCTGATGTCCTCCTGCAAGGTTGTGGTAATTCCATGATGGCATGAGGGGTGAAACAGTCAGTACAGAAATGAATGGTTTCTAAAATACTTAGCGCAAAAAAGGAAATAATAATAAATGAATGCATAATCAAAAATCTGCCATATTAGTGACACATTCGACTCATATACCAAGTGCATTCCACCAGAATCTAATCTGAAAATCCTTTGAAAAGTAATACTACTGGCTCTTTTTCAACTCTTTTATATAGTTTATTAGAACTATGCAAAAAAGGATGTATAGATTGAAAGCTGGCACACTAGGCACAGAACCAAAATTCTCCTGACTAAAGAGCAGTGTTGAGATACAATAGCAACCCACTTTTCTATAAAGAATTTGTACTTCCTAAGAGTGCTGATGCTTAGCCAGCCCTTCCTGTCATTCAGGCTGCCCATTATAGTAATTGGGCCAACAGAAATGTGTTAGGACAGTGCTTTGTACCAAGCCCCAACACTACTAAGAATTGTCAGTGCTTTCCTTTGAGAACCAATCAAGGTTTGGCCATAACGGGGGGGGGGGGTTATGGAGGCTACTTCAGGTTTGTGCTACACCACTGGGTGTCACGTACCTGGTCGAGGTCAAGTTGAGGAGAAGGCTTCTCTTACACCTCTTGTCCCATTTTCCCTGGAGTTGATGACAGGGTATAACAGGGCACAGGGTGGCAAGCGTGTCTGTAGGAGATCTGAGCTGGAAGGCTGTGCAGCAGGCAAGCTGTCAGCTTACAGATACCGGATCTGCCATGCATTTTCAGGCAGGTAGAAGGAGGCAACAGAGGTTAAGGATCAAGAACCAGAAGCAGAGTCATAGCCAGACCAGGGTGGGTATCAGTCAAGTGGAGAAGGTACCGGATCAACAGGCAGGAGACAAGATCGGGTCACAAGACGGAGGCAGCAACAGGGTTTCAGGAGTAATCGGAATCAAACAAGCTGGGTCAGATTTCAGAAGCAAGCACTGGGTCAAGCCACAGGCAGAAAAAGCTGATGACCACTCAGCAATGTTCTTGAGTCTTGCAGAGCTTTAAATAAGCCACTGGGTGACATTCAAGTCTGTAGTTAACATTCCAATGAGCAGACTGATTCTATGCACAGGTCTATAGATTTTAAGATAGTTAGATAGTTTTTTAAGCAAAGGCACTTGGTTCTCCTGACATTGGGGTTCAAATCCCCATGGTTGGCTGGTGTCAGACACTGGGGGGAATGTAAGGGCATCACTCCCTGTGTCATGTAACAGTGCCACTTACAATTTATGTATTAATATTTTATATATAGTTATCTAAGTTGGCAGCTTAGATTTTTTACAGTTACAGTTAATTAAGGTACTTTACACTTATGTCTTGAAGCGTGGCTTCACATGCACTTGCCATTGCTGTTTAGGTAACAGCGTTTGGGCCTAGTGGTCAGATGCTATCCAGTAGCACTCTCACGTAGAGAGAAAGTCATATGCTCCCCCAGAAGCATTAGGCCGCGTACACACGAGGAGACATGTCCGATGAAAACGTTCCGCGGACCGTTTTCATCGGACATGTCTCCGGGGATCTTTTGATCTGATGGTGTGTATACCTGATCAAACCATAATCCCTGCGGACAGACAGCGCGGTGACGTTGCCGCCGCGACGTCCGCAAACCAGGAAGTAAAATGCTTCCACACATGCGTCTAATCCATTTGACGCATGCGGGGGATTTCGGTCCGCTGGTTAGGCGTACTAACCAGCGGACATGTCCGACGGACAGGTTTCCAGCGGACAAGTTTTAAAGCATGTTTTAAAACTTTTGTCCGCTGGAAACCTGTCCGCTAGGCCGTACACATGATCGGATATGTCTGCTGAAACTGGTCTGCGGACCAGTTTCAGCGGACATGTTCGATCGTGTGTACGCGGCCCTAAGACGTCAACCCCTACTATGATGGAGGAAAGAGTAATAGGGAGTACTGTTAGGCCGCGTACACACAATCAAATTTATCTGCTGGAAACGGTCCGACGGACCGTTTCAGCAGACAAATTCGATCGTGTATACGGGCGGACAGACATGTTTTTCCAGCAGACAAATTTTAAATCATGCTTTAAAATCTGTCTGCTGGGAACCCGTCCGTCCGACATGTCTGCTGGTTAGTACACTAACCAGCGGACATATCTGCCCGCACATGCGTCAAATGGATTCGACGCATGCGTGGAAGTTTTTTACTTCCTGGTGTTGTGACGTGGCGGCGTCAACGTCACCGCCACGTCACCGTGCTGTCTGCCGGCGGGGATTTTGGTTTGATCGTGTGTACACAATCAAACCAATATATCCCAGCAGACAAATCTGATCGGATTTATTTAGTCGTGTGTACGTGGCCTTAGAGTATTAATGGGTTGGGAGAGGCAAAACTTTTTTTCTGCAATAAGATATACTGATATATTACAGTCTAAGTGGTTCTAAAAGTTGAAGGCTTTTTCTCGCATAGATTCTTTGCATTCAGGTATTAGAAACCTTCTGAGTTTTTATATTGCACAGTGAAATCTATTCAGTTTGTTAAAATAATGCAGTATTTCAGAATTTCAGTATGCAGAAACAAAATACTGTAGGATATAAAATGTGATGTCATGCAGCTGTAATTACATTTCTCACCAGACACTTTATTGAGAAAGAATAACTTTTTACACAGTTAGAATGACCATTGTCTATTTTAAAATGATTTTTCTCTACTATGCAAACAGCTTTTGGCTTTTTTTTGTGAATTCCTATATACTATAGATATATTAACATAAGAACTAATCTAATCCTTGAAGAGGCATAATCCAAGGACACTCTCAGCTTTTTATTCTGCTTCACATGACAAGACTATAAAAAGTTCAGATTTGTCCTGTGCCTATTTCAACTGCATTATAAAATGCATTATTTTTGTATTCTATGGAATACAAAATGGAATGGGGGTCTCGTGTAGGGTACCGTCCATAAACTTGCCCTTATGAAAGAAATGATGAGCTAGAGGAGATGAGGTTGGCCAGATATCTTAAATAAAATAATCTAACATTCCAGGAAGAAAAAGAAACTCAGGGTTCCACTGGAGAGGGAAATTTTTTTTTCCAAAGATAGATTAGAAAAAAAAACTGCGATAAGCAAAAATTGTAAATGCTGCCAGTACCCAAAATTGTAGATAAAAATTTTAAGAACATGTTGTGGTATAAGGTACAGCACAAAAACAATATAGTTGAAAAAAAATATAAGTGAAAAAATGGAAACGACACCAAATTATGTATGAAAAAATTAATTAATAGTGCCACCAAGCTATAAAAATTGAGCAAATAGGGAATTAGTGACACGAATGTATATTGGTTTTATAAAATATATACGTATGCAGAAAAGAGATAAGGTAAATACAAACGACTGCAACCATGAATGAGAGGGGAATGGATATGTGATAAATCCAAAGTATTAACATATAATAATATGCCCTAAAGTGTACATAAGCAGTAAAAAGGTAAGTGAATACAAAAACAACTGCAACCATATATCAATAAAGAAAATGGGTATGTGATTAATCCAAAAAAAAAAATTGTATATCCTATTATTAAATAGGTAGATATGAGGTGAAAAAGGTTCAAAGAAAAAAGTCCCAAGTGAAAATAAGTGAATCCAAAATCATAAGTGATCATATCATAAGTGATGTGACATCTTATCACCTTATCATGATCTTATCATAAGTGATGTGACATCAAAGAAACCACTTTCTTCCACCAGATGGACACCTGAGTGATAGAGATATAGAGGTCAATTCACAAAGAGAAACGTTATTGGTTTTCTTCAGTTGTTAAATTAGCACTCCTTATTTAACGCTAGCAAACATGGTATTCACGAAAGCTATAATCGTTATTCAACATAGTCGTTATGGTTTTCAACTGACTCTTTATCCAATCGTTATGCTAACTACTCAAGAGTTATTTTAACGTCCCAAATCTTAATAATAACGTCTAAGATCGTTAAATAATGCTGGAGAGATGCATCCTGTGAGCAGAAGGGGAGGAGAACAGCTGCATGTGGAAAAGAGCAGATGGAAAGAGAGAGAGAGAGACACAAGCAATACACACGTGAAGATTGAGCATGTGATGTGCAAAACTTCTAGTGTGTGTTTTTCTAAAGGCATGTGTATTTCCTCATACAGAGAATAAATCATGGGAGATGATAATCGGAATTTAGCTATCACCTGGGTTTCAGAAAAAACTTCAAAACAAATCAGCGCTCATGGATATCTAAAAGTCCAATAATAAATATATCAAAAAGGAAAAGATTGGTAAAAAATCCATTTAATAAAAATTCTACAGTTATAAGGAAATACTTTCCAGATAGTTCGGTGTGCAGTTAAATGCAAGACTGTAGGGCTAGATTGCCATACACACAGTGTGCAAATGTGATAAGTTTCACCGACAGTCACTTCTTAATTCATGGGTTTAAACATCCTGGGTTCAGTACACATGCCATCGCATAGAGGAAAATGTCAACAGTACCTTTGGGACAGGTGGCAAGCTTGTAGTGATGTAAAAATGGTCATCCGATCTATGGTAGGTGCCTGGCCTCAGGTAATCCACATTACCGGCGTGTCACTGCGGGGCAGAGAAGACGGAACCGTCCGACAAATCCTGCAGCCGGGGACACAGCGCAATGAGGTCTGGAGAGGCGTGTGCTCATTCTGTTCGATCGCGTTGACGTCACACGTCTGAGACGCCGCTCCACGTTCAGAACCGAGGAGCAAGGATGTACTCGACGCCCTCTACTGGAAGATCCGCAGACTGCAAGCTCCCAATGCAACACAGTGACAAATGTCAGCGGGAAATATAAAAGCACTGTAGCTGCTCTTGCAAAAATTGAAGTTTAGGAGCCCTCATGAATCTGAGGACCAGGATGAGGGGAATAGTGTGGTTTTAAGAGCCTTGACGACGCGTTTCGCGCTTCCTAGCACTTTTTCAAAGTCAAGTATGTGTGGCTTATTCAAGGGATTAAATAGTCTAAAAATGAGGGGAGGAGTGATATTAGCACGAAGAGGAAATAGATATGGGTGGGCATGTCTAGTAAAACCCGGGAACTTTAACCCCTTCCATGATACACTATTAAAACATACACATACAATATAAATATATATATAAATCAAAAGAACAAAAAAACATATATATATATATAAATAAATAAAAATATATTAATAAATAAAAATATATTTAAAAAAATATATATATATATATATATATGAATATATATTAATAAAATTAATGATGAAGAAATAATAATAAATAATAAAATTAATGATGGAAAAAAATATATATATATAAAAAAATAAAAAAATATAATAATGAAAATAAATATAAATCATAAAAAAAGATGTAAAAAAGCCGAGCATATATTAACTATTAATAGATTCAGTATAAAATATTAAATAAGGGTGTTGGTTTCAATTTCCTCATTTAACCCTTTGGGGGCCAGCGATTCAAGCATAAAAATCCAGAAGACTTCCCTTCTACAAAGGAGGGAAGGGAAGTCTTCTGGATTTTTTATGCTTGAATCGCTGGCCCCCAAAGGGTTAAATGAGGAAATTGAAACCAACACCCTTATTTAATATTTTATACTGAATCTATTAATAGTTAATATATGCTCGGCTTTTTTACTTCATCTTTTTTTTATGATTTATATTTATTTTCATTATTATATTTTTTTATTTTTTTATATATATATATTTTTTTCCATCATTAATTTTATTATTTATTATTATTTCTTCATCATTAATTTTATTAATATATATTCATATATATATATATATTTTTTTAAATATATTTTTATTTATTAATATATTTTTATTTATTTATATATATATATGTTTTTTTGTTCTTTTGATTTATATATATTTATATTGTATGTGTATGTTTTAATAGTGTATCATGGAAGGGGTTAAAGTTCCCGGGTTTTACTAGACATGCCCACCCGTATCTATTTCCTCTTCCTGCTAATATCACTCCTCCCCCTATTTTTAGACTATTTAATCCCTTGAATAAGCCACACATACTTGACTTTGAAAAGCGCTAGGAAGCGCGAAACGCGTCGTCAAGGCTCTTAAAACCACACTATTCCCCTCATCCTGGTCCTCAGATTCATGAGGGCTCCTAAACTTCCATTTTTGCAAGAGCAGCTACAGTGCTTTTATATTTCCCGCTGACATTTGTCACTGTGTTGCATTGGGAGCTTGCAGTCTGCGGATCTTCCAGTAGAGGGCGTCGAGTACATCCTTGCTCCTCGGTTCTGAACGTGGAGCGGCGTCTCAGACGTGTGACGTCAACGCAATCGAACGGGAACGAGCACACGCCTCTCCAGACCTCATTGCGCTGTGTCCCCGGCTGCAGGATTTGTCGGACGGTTCCGTCTTCTCTGCCCCGCAGTGACACGCCGGTAATGTGGATTACCTGAGGCAGGCACCTACCATAGATCGGATGACCATTTTTACATCACTACAAGCTTGCCACCTGTCCCAAAGGTACTGTTGACATTTTCCTCTATACGATGGCATGTGTACTGAACCCAGGATGTTTAAACCCATGAATTAAGAAGTGACTGTCGGTGAAACTTATCACATTTGCACACTGTGTGTATGGCAATCTAGCCCTACAGTCTTGCATTTAACTGCACACCAAACTATCTGGAAAGTATTTCCTTATAACTGTAGAATTTTTATTAAATGGATTTTTTACCAATCTTTTCCTTTTTGATATATTTATTATTGGACTTTTAGATATCCATGAGCGCTGATTTGTTTTGAAGTTTTTTCTGCGTGTTGGGTACTTCCGGGTACTGTAAATCCTGCAGCTCTGGACTATCCACCCTATACCTTACATACAAACTATATCAGGGTTTTCTGTATCCACATTTAGCGCCAGTGATTTTTTGTGTATGGTTTCAGAAAAGTCATCCAAAATAGTACGTGAACGGAATACACGTTTATAAATCTGAACAACATTCTAACGTGTTCTTCTTTGCCTCTGGATAATTTTAAGTTCAAATAGAGCATGGTTCCATCTTGCCCAACACTACTAAAAACTTCACTACACTACAAAAATCGCCAAAAGTTTCCTCTAACAACAAAATATCGCCTGGGAATGTCATAATGACACCCTGAGGGAGGTGTTAAATTAACGATCGATAACTGTCAAAAAAATCTTTGTGAATTGCACTTCTGTACATATTTAACGATTTGACTCTTTAAAATAATGATTTGACTCTTTAAAATAACAATCAAATCTTTAAATAAGGATCCACACCTTAAAATATCGGTTCTGTGTAGTAAAACGTTATTTGATGATTTTTCAAAGCGTTAAATCGTTTAGTGAATTGAACTAGCTTCAAATAACGTGCAAAATCGTTTAAATAACACCCGCAATCTGAAAATAAAGCTTTGTGAATTGACCCATAGTCTCTTTACTAGATGATATGACCACAAGCAAAGCGGTCAAGCAAAGCACAGGGTGTTTAAAGTCTCACAAAAAGACTTGTGGCTGGAGCCGGTTCTTATGTACTGAGTCAGATATGGATAGCTTCATCAGCAGGATCTGCGTCAGATAAACGGCTAATAGCCTTCTTAGGTACCACTAGGAAATGTACTAGAGCTTACGGAGAGATATCATTGAAGGCGATTCATTGCTCATCCTCATAGAAGACTTTGGCTTGAATCTCTTTGCGGATGATCTTCCCGAAGATCGTGTCTCCCCCGGGCTGGGCACTCTGTGCTTTGAGAGGGGTTAAAGGCCCAGAAATAGATTAAAGTTTGCACTTCGGGGGGCATGGCCTGGACATGGCTGTGTGAAGCTGCTTTACATCTGAGCTCCCGGCATGATCCCTCGATTTCTGGCCAAAAATCATCTTTAAACCAGCATGAACACTGCCAAAAGATACGGGACTAGAGCAGCAACAAGGGGGCCCCCGGCTGGCAAGATTTCAGGAGAAATCCAAAAGTCTTTTAAGGCCCTGTAGGAACCAGCCCACGATCCCGGCCTACCTGAACCACGAGGCCCTGCACGTGGAGCCGATGACGATTCACATAGCAGTTTAATGAGTCCCGGTGGATCGGAGGACTGGCCGGCACTATTCCAGAGCCCACCGGAGGATACACCCCAAGGCGAGATGTCCTCCTCTCAGATGCCGGAGCCCGCTGGCATGGACCCCGACATCAAAGCGCTGCTGTAGGCGCTGCCCACCAGGACAGACATCGAGGCCCTGATACTGAAATTAGAAGAGACCCATAGGCGTGACATTCAAGAGGTGAGAGGAGAGGTCTCCACGCTTACCGATCGGGTGGCCTCGGGAGAGGAGACAGTGTCATCGCTGGCGGAGCGGGTGGCGGCCTTGGAGCGTTCTCGGGACCAGCACCACGAGGCGGCCATCACGCTACAGCTCCACCTGGAGGAGGTGGAAGATAGGAGCCGCCGCAATAACCTGCGGATCCGCGGCATCCCCGAACCCGCAGACGCTGAGGACGTGGGGGCCAAGGTGATCCGAATCTCCCGGGAGATCCTGGACGATCCGGAAGCGGAGATTGTGCTAGACAGGGCGCACAGAGCGCTCAGGCCTAAACCGACGGAGCAAGATAGACCATGCGACGTGATATGCCGCCTCCACCGCTACGGACAGAAAGAGGCCATCCTACGCCAAGTCTGGGACCTGGGAGACCTTGAGGGGAGGGAGCGTGGGTGCGGATTTTGCCGGACCTCTCCAGGGCTACCCTACGCCGCAGAGCTATGCTGCGGCCCTAACTTGGAGCTCGCCAGGCAGACGGGGCATACGTATAGATGGGGATACCCGCTGGCGGTCACCTTCCGCAAATACACCAATGCCTTCACGCTACAGAGCACTGCAGATCTTCCGGCACTCTTCAGATTCCTGGGATCCGACCCGATCCAAGTGCCCGACTGGCTCCAGCTCATCCCCTGCCAAGTCGGTCGTTCGCAGCGCCCGCAAAGAGGAGGAGTGGGACATGAGTAGACCCTGAGCCACATACCCAATTTCCTTTCCCTTGCCTGCACACCACCCCTGCTACCCCCCACAGACTTCCACGTTGTGCCCCCCCCCTGCCCGCACGTTGACTACTAGTTGGGCCCTGTGATTGCCATGCTCCTTGGAGAGCTCCGCACTGATGCTCCCCCCCCATCCTCTGCTCCTCTTACTTGTTGCCCCCCTCACGGACACCCCAGCCCTAACACACTCCCGCTAGTTGTAGACAGGGTGGCCCCCACCCCCCGGCTGTGCCCGGAGACTGTTTTTGCTCCCCTGGCCCCCTTGGCTGGGGAGGCCCACTGGCACAGAGGGAGAGGATCCCGGAACAGGAATTCCCCTTTGAGTGTGGGGGGTAGCCTCCCCGGAGACGAGACTTGGGTGATACGTGCTGGGGACTTCCGGAAACTGCTGGAATTGACTTTACTGCAGAGCCCCCCCACGTACAAAATCATATCAGGACGAGCAGATCCCTTTTTTTCTGGCAACCCAGATATGTGAGCCTTATGGTTGGCGGGAGGTCCGGATTTGATGGCTCGGTCGTGGGCTGCACTTTGGGACTCGCGGGATGGGGGGGTTACCTGATGGGATTGAAGGGGGGCTCCCTGGCTGAGAGCCTCCGCTCTTTATGGGAGGGGAGTCACTACACCCCATTGTGAGCCCATGCACCATTACAGAGACTACCAGTTGGGTGTGCCACCTTACTCTATTGCCAGGGCTCCCCGAGGCTGCTAGTTTCCTTTGGATACCGGAACGATTTATGGGATGGGGAGGGAGGGTAATTCCTGATTCTGGGAGGCTGGGTGGAGATATTGGCGGGGTGGATGGGTGAACACTTGACTCCCAGGTGGTGGGGTCCAGGGCTCTGGACCTTTCGCGACCCTGGGAATCCCATTAGCACTTTTTGCATTGCTGACCATGGTTTGTTTTGTTTAATTTGTTTGAAAAATTTGCGCTGCTGCTAGTTCTATTATCGCTAACAGATGTTATGTGTGTTGCCAATTCACATTTAGTTATTTATCACAGTATATGTTTTGGCCGGCGTTAAGTGGGGAGGGTGGGCGGGGGCTTGCTGCCGGCCCCTGTCCAACTCATCTCCCCCACTTAGGACTGCACTCAATCACCGGATCTACCGGAGAGTGCTTATAGCCGATTTTGGCTACTATAGTTAAAACTGTTTGCAGGCTCCAACTGGTGCCTACCCACTTGAATTCTGTACTTTCCTGTTCTTGCTCCTTTCTCTTTCCCCCTCTCTGCTACTCACTTAGCTCCTCTCTCTCCCCCATCCCCCCCTTTGCCACTCATGCCCCCCCCCCCCTCCTGACGTACTGACCCCCCTAACCCCCCCTACCCCCTCCCTCTTGCTGCGCTAGCATGGATGAGATTACCGTGATCTTGCTTAATGTCAAGGGCCTTAACACGCCCGAAAAAAGGCACATGTTACTACAGGACATGAGGCGCATGGGTGCGGGATGTAGTGCTCCCTACAGGAGACACATTTTAAAGAATCTACCCTGCCTCTCTTGAAAAACAGGTTCTACCCTATAACATACCACTCTCAATACTCGGAGGCCAAGTCTAGGGGGGTATCCATCCTAGTTTCGGCAAGGGTGCCGTGGACGCCACTAGATGTCCAGACAGACAGAGACGGGCGCTTCCTTTTTCTGAAGGGCAAGATAGGAGACAAGACAGTGACATTCGCCAATCTCTATGCCCCGAACTACCAACAAGGCACATTCCTCAGGGAGCGCCTGGGACAACTCAGACGCTTCTCGGAGGGCCATCTAATATTGGGGGGGGGCCTGAACGTCCCCCTAATCCTGACCGAAGACACATCCACCGGGAAATCTTCCCTGACACGGGACACTCTCAAACGCATTGACGCTGCTCTTCATACTATGCAACTGATATATACCTGGCGCCTCCTGCACCCTGGGGACAGGGATTATACCTTTTTTTCGAAACCCCACCAGTCATACTCGAGACTGGACTACTTCCTACTACCACACGGACAACTAGACGCGAGTTACGATTGGCTCGATCACGTGGTCTGACCACGCTCCGATCACCCTGAAGTATTCCAACCTGGATAGATCTGGTGACCGGAGACCAATATGGCGGCTTAATGAGAGCCTCCTTCAGAACATCGAAGTTATGGCGGAAGTAGTGAGAGAGCTGGGTCATTACTTCTCCACTAACAATGTGCCAGATAGCGACGTGGGGGTGGTATGGGAAGCCCATAAGGCAGTGATCCAGGGGAATATTGATTAAACACGGCGCACGCCTGAAGAAGGAATGCTCGACACAAGTAAGCGCACTTCTTATCAAACTGCAAGCACTAGAAACGAGACATAAGACTACTCCGGATAGTCATACAGGTGCAGAACTTGACATTGTTCGCGCACAGATCACAGATCTCTTACATTTCAAGGCCAAGGCAGCGCTACAAACATGCCGGCGTTTTACCTATGAATCGGGCAACAAGTGTGGCAAACTGCTGGCCAACACAATACTCACACAGCGACTGGCCTCATATACAGGGGACCGACGGCAAGGGTGCGAGTTAATGGGGTGCTGTCGGAAGCATTCCCTATCACCAATGGGACAAGACAGGGGGGCCCCTTATCACCCCTTCTGTTCGCTCTATCCCTAGAACCCCTTTCTTTGTCATATATGGCAGAACCCTGTAATGCGGGTAGTATACACACCCCGGAAGTGCAATAAAAGGACTCCACCTATGCGGGTGACCTGTTATTTTACCATCACAGACCCGGACACATCCCTTCCAGCTCTCCTGCAGGAGTTCGAGGCCTATGGTAAACTTTCCAATCTTAAAATAAATATGACTAAGTCAGAGGCCATGGGGGTGGGGGTCCCACGACAACAGCTCACCCGGCTGAAGGCTAAGTTTAGCCTGAAGTGGACGGAAGTCACACTAAAATACCTAGGGACGCTGATCCCCCCCTCACTCTCACAACTCTATAGGCTGAACTTCCCGCCCCTCCTGGCGGAAGTCAGGAGACTGCTATCACAGTGGTCGGGAGGCCTCCACTCCTGGCTGGGTAGGGGAAATATATTAAAGATGACGATCCTACCTAAATTTCTGTACCTTCTACAGGCCCTCCCGATTCGGATACCAGGAGAGTACTTTCGACAAATACATTCCATATTCTCTCACCTGTGTTCAATCGTACCTCCCTGATACAGTCTCGTGCACAGACGTTACACATACTACTACGCTACACACCTGGTCAGACTGATTGATGGTGCAGACATTCTCGCACTAAGCTATGGACGCAGGTAGAGCGGTTAATAGAGCAGGTTAATGCAAAGTCCCCCTCCGTCGAGCCCCCTGGTGCCATGAGACACTCCCCGTACTTACAATGAGACATCCTCTAGTGGGGGCTACAGTTAAGGTATGCGCAAATCTATTTGAACGGTTCTCCCTCTCGTCTCGGACCTCTCCTCTCAGACCTATCATTGGCCACCCACTCTTGAACCAGGCTTACACTTACAGGACAGAAAATTTCTCGACCTAGGGAGTAGAGACCTCTCCCAGGCTGGCATTTTAGCATGGGGGGAGGTGGAGATCGGCGACAGAACTGATGGACCCTGACGGTGCATACCGCCTGGGCTTCCTGAGAGCAGCAATTGAGCCATTTTTTAACCAGTCTCCCGGGCCCTCCAGCAGCCCAGACACCGCTGATGACCTTGGAGGAATTATATGTAGTGAACAGGGGGTGCTCCCCCATGCCCTGTTCAGTGGCGGCCCGCCCATATGGGTGTCACGGGCGCGCCCCCCCCCCCCGCAGTCACACAAAAAAAAAAACGGCCCTTTAAGAACTTTTATTCAGCTAAAATGTCATTTTGACATTTTAGCAGAAGTTCTGGCGGCCGTCTATAGAGGGCGCTGCCGCGCCATCCTCTCTCACAAATAACTCACATTCAATGGCAATGCATTGAACGTGTGTTATTGTTGCCAGCTGCCTGGTCTATTCATATAACCGGACATTGGGCGCCGGTTACCCGAATAGCGGCAGCTGGTTGGCTGAGGGGAAACTGCCTATTAAAGCCAGCGGCTCTGATAGGCTTTTCCAGTACCGCCCTCCGGCTCTCGGAAGTCTATGCTCGGAGCGCAGGCAATCTGCGTTCCTTGCATGAGACTGACGGCCGTTTCAGCCAATCAGGTGTTGCCGGATTCTCTGGTTATCAGGAACCTGATTGGCTGAAGCTTCTCCACGGCAGCAGAAGACATCGAGGGAGGAACATGGAAGCGTCAGGTAAGTGATTTTTACAGGGAAAGGGGCATCATGGGGCACAGTGGTTACAAAGGGCACAGAGGCGACAATGAGCACAGTGGCATGGGGTACAGTGGCATCATGGGGCACAGTGGTTACAAAGGGCACAGAGGCGACAATGAGCACAGTGGCATGGGGCACAGTGGTGACAATTGATGGCACAGTGACTGCATATGATGGCATGGCACAGTGGTGGCGTTTGATGGCATGGCACAGTGGTGACAATTGATGGCACAGTGGTGGCGTTTGATGGCATTGCACAGTGGTGAAAATTGATGGCACAGTGACTGCATTTGATGGCATGGCACAGTGGTGACAATTGATGGCACAGTGGTGGCGTTTGATGGCATGGCACAGTGGTGACAATTGATGGCACAGTGGTGGCGTTTGATGGCATGGCACAGTGGTGACAATTGATGGCACAAGTTGCTGTTTTGCATGGCACACACACAGTGGTGACAATTGATGGGCACATCGGCTACATTTGATGGCATGGCACAGTGGTGACAATTGATGGCACAGTCTCTGTGTTTGATGGCATGGCACAGTGGTAACAATTGATGGCACAGTGGTGGCGTTTGATGGCATGGCACAGTGGTGACAATTGATGGCACAGTGGTGGCGTTTGATAGCATGGCACAGTGGTGACAATTGATGGCACAGTGGTGGGTTTGATGGCATGGCACAGTGGTGACAATTGATGGCACAGTAATAGTGGCGTTTGATGGATCATGGCACAGTGGTGACAATTGATGGCACAGTGGTGGCGTTTGATGCATGGCACAGTGGTGACAATTGATGGCACAGTGACTGCATTTGATGGCATGGCACAGTGGTGACAATTGATGGCACAGTGACTGCGTTTGATGGCATGGCACAGTGGTGACAATTGATGGCAAACAGTAGGTGGCGTTGATGGCATGGCACAGTGGTGACAATTGATGGCACAGTGGTGGCGTTTGATGGCATGGCACAGTGGTGACAATTGATGGCACAGTGCTGCATTTGATGGCATGGAACAGTGGTGACAATTGAATGGCACAGTTGCTGTGTTGCAGGGCACACGACACAGTCCCGGTGGAGTGGTCAGCATTGGTGACAATTGATGGCACAGTGGCTGCGTTTGATGGCATGGCACAGTGGTGACAATTGATTGGCACAGTGACTGAATTTGTTGGCATGGGCACAGTGGTGACAATTGATGGCACAGTGGTGTAGTTTGATGCAATGGCACAGTGGTGACAATTGATGGCACAGTGGATGGCATTTGTTGGCATGGCACGTGTGGTTGACAATTGAGTGGCACGGCACAGTCTGGTGACAATTTGATGGCACAGTGGTCAGGCGTTTGATGGCCGGGGCACAGTGGTGACAATTGATGGCACAGTGACTGATTTGATGGCATGGCACAGTGGTGACAATTGATGGGCACAGTGGTGGAGTTTGATGGCATGGCACAGTGGTGACAATTGATGGCACAGTGGTGCGTTTTGATGGCATGGGCACAGTGGTGACAATTGATGGCACAGTGACTGCATTTGATGGCATGGCCAGTTGGTGACAATTGATGGCACAGTTGCTGTGTTGCATGGCACACACAGTGGTGACAATTGATGGCACAGCGGCTGCATTTGATGGGCATGGCACAATTGGTGACAATTGTTTGGCACAGTTTCTGTGTTTGATGGCCATGGCACAGTGTGGTGACAATTGATGGCACATGTGGGCTGCATTTGGTGGCATGGCACAGTGGTTGACAATTGATGGCACAGTTGGGTTGGCGTTTTTTGATGGCACACAGTGGTGGCGTTTGATGGAATGGGCACAGTGTGTGACAATTGATGGAATGGCACAGTGTTGACAATTGATGGCACAGTGTGGCGTTTTTTGATGGCATGGCACAGTGGTGACCAATTGATGGCACAGTTGCTGTTTTGCATGGCACACACAGTGGTGACAATTGATGGCACATCGGGCTTCATTTGACGATGGCATGGCACAGTGCGGTGTACAATTGATGGCATCTTGTCGCATGGGTGGATGGACATGCTTGGCACAGTGGTTGCCATTTTCGGCTACGTATTGGTGGCTAGTTGTGGCAGGCAGTGAGGGGTTGGGACAGGATCTTTGATGGATGGGCACTGGGGTGGAATTATGGGATGGCATAGGGGTGAAGTTTTCTCTGTCGAAAAACAACAGCACTCATATTAAATTCACAGGGTGGCGTTGATAGCTTGGCACAGTGGTGACAATTGGATGGGCACAGTTAGGGGTGGCGTTTTTTGTTTGATGGCCATGGCACCTGTGGTGGTGACAATTGTATGGCTACATGTTGCAAAGTTGATGGCGTCTTTTTCTAGTCACTGGTTTTTATAGAACACTCCAGACTTATTGATTTTCCTAGCGCCGCCCCTCTCGGGCATGCAGCCAGTGGTGACAATTGATGGCACAGTCATGGGTTGGCGTGTGGTGATGATGGCATGGCACTGTTGGTGACAATTGATGGGCACAGTGACTGCATTTGGATGGCATGGCTCACGAGTGGACAATTGATGGCTCAGTGACTGTTTGTTTGGCAAGGGCAAGGCACAGTGGTGACAATTGGATGGCACAAGGGGTGGCGTTTGATGGGCCATGGCACACATCTGTGGTGAAAATTGATGGCACAGTAGTCGGATGGGCGTTTGATGGCATGGCACAGTGGTGGGACAGATTGATGGCAAGAGTGAACTGCATTTGATGGCATGGCACAGTGGTGACAATTTGATGGCACAGTTGCTCATTGTGTTGCTTGGCACACGCCAGAAAAACTGTGAGTGGTGACAATTGATGGCACAGTGGGCTTGCGCGTCATCCGATTGGCATGGGCACAGTGGTGAAATTGATGGCATCAGTGACTGAATTTTGATGGCATGGCACAGTGGGTGACAATTGATGGGCCACACCCCAGTGGTGACCGTTTGATGGCACTGCCACAGTAGGGACAATTGATGGCACAGTGATCTGCATATCGTT